>JANHGO010002809.1:0-28827 GCA_024606505.1 Aquila spilogaster
TCAGTCAAGGGTGAAAAATGCAGGCACCAGCACATGCCAAAAGTCTTTCAAGCATGGCCCACCAGTCAGCCTGAAGCTTAATGCACTGATCCATCGAGTCAGCAGATGTGTGTCACCACGGTGCAAGTTGAAGCTGGTTAAAGCTATAAAAGAGTGAAGTGACCTAATCCAGACATTCAGATCTCACAAAGAAAACCATACTGTTGTCACTTTGGGGGGCTTAGTGCGGGACTTTAAGCACAAACACTGAAAGCCTTCTTGGAGTCAAAAGATACGTTGCTGTGAAAGCATAAATCCTGACCCTGAGCTACCCCTGTACTGATTTCAAGTTGATCTGATAAAAGCATAACATGGCTTTCCTTTTTAGTACTGCACATGCAAAAAAGAACATCTGCACAGTTTTATTGCTAGAGCCATAAATGCTCCTTATCCACTTGGTTTGAGGCAGAGGTCCAAAAATACCTGGATATAAAGTTTATTTGCAGAGTACCACTATGTACTTGGTAGAGGCAGTGAGTTACACAACATATTCTTTCTCTCCTGGCAGAGGGCTGGCAGTGGCAGCTTGGAGGCCAGCGGCAGAAGCTGGCTCCACAGCACCTGGGAACTCCTCCCTCCCATTCATTTAATAATCGCTTAGTGGGTACAGTACTTCCTGACACACTCAAAGTCAAAGCACACTTTACAGCAAAAATATTCGCCTTGTCCACATAGAGAACGATTTGTTTACAGAAATCGGATCTCCTTAGCGCTCCAAGATCAGCCCAACACCAGGCATGTGCAAACCCACTTGGCCGTTGACAGGAGTTGTTTCAAACAGCTTGTTCAGGCATTGGTGATAAGATGTAGTTCTCACCGGGCAAACACAATTAGGCAGATGCAAAGCTTTTTTCTTCAAGGCTTTTCTGTCTATCACCTGGAATCCAGTTGACAGAGCTTCCTTCAGTATTCCTGCCTGCAATAACCAGGACTCTGGAAGAATACTGATGTTTCACAATGACTTCATTGTGCTTCGACATCGCTTTCCCAAGCTTTGGCCTGTGGCAAACACACCTGTTCCATTTATGCCCAAGAGGCCAAAAAAACTTACTTCAAATAATTTGCATGTTCAAATAACTAACAGAGTTCCTCTGCCTGAAGAGGAGCCCATTCACTTGGAGGGGAGGAGTGGGGAAAAGAGATATTCGGTCATTTAAATGGTAACTCTTCTACCAACACCCGCTGTGCATCTGAAGTCCACCTCCTCCGCCCCAGTTTCTCCAGTTAAAAGCCCTGCATATTGCCATCGCTCCGTTACTAATGGCAAATGGCTTTCACATGTCAGGAATACAATGTTTGCATCATCCATAGCTTCCATTAGCAAATTTCTCTTTCACCCCAATAGCACCCATCTGCCATTTCCACAGCTACCAAGGCTTTTTCTCTGCCACAGGTGGTTTCAGAGCAAATTCTTTGATACTACAGCTAGAGCATTAATGTAAAAAGAAAAGGTAGGACAGAAAAGCATTTTACAAAAGGAAATTAATAAGAAATAAGTATAGCCCCACAACTATAGTTTTTCCACAAATTCTCTCCTGTCTTTTCTGAAAGAATTGCTGAGTACTACCTTCCCCACCAAAAATCTTTTGTTCCTCTTGCTGATAAAGAATGTACTGTGACTCCAATAGAAAAATAACTGGAGGTTAGCAGAAGAATAAGAATGAAAGGATCCTCAAGACATTCCATGTGGTTCTTGAAGACTGCATCTCTGACTGTTGTGGCACAACTGGATTCAGGAGGTGAAACAACAGCATTAAAGTTTGTGCAAGGCATCACATGTGTCAACAGACATGGGAAAGAAAAGATAACGCTTAAAAAAAGCAGTACCAAAAAAAATAGCAGTAGGTATGATTATCTTTTTTTAAAAACACTCTAAGATAAAACAAGGCATTGCACTAAATGCCATTGAAACCTCACATGATGGCATTTGTTTTCAGGGCTGTATATATGTTGCGTTAGTATTAGCAAGTCTAAAATTAAGTTAGTCTTCATTTATAGATATCCACCAATTTGCTGTACCATACACTGTAAAAGCATTCTTTGTTCATTTCTTTTTTGGGACTGACACAGAGAGAACAATTTCAGAGCTCTTCAGGCTCACTGCTTTTCTGCCATGTATATGGACAGCTGAGCACAATTGCAGCACCGCTACCAGTTTATGCTCCTGAAGAATTGTGGGAAGTAAGAAATCTTGTGGAATAACAAAATGCATTATGTGATTGAGATGTTTATGCTTTTTTGCAAAAATAAACTGATATTAAAGAGTTAAGCAACCATACGTGTGGGCGAACTGCTTTCTGTAATTGCTATCTATACACAGATCTTAGAGATGATGATCGTCTGAAATGAAGGGTGCAGACACAACTCTTTTTAAACCAATAAAAATACTGACATTTAAGTGTTTGGTTTTTCTTTTTTTGCTGTAGAGATCCTTTGTATGCAAATCACCCAAGTCAGATAGAAAAGTAAAGGCTTCCCCTGGGACAAAACATTGACATTTGGATTACTGAAAATATATGGCTGCCTATAGAAACCAGAACCGTACTTGTCAGTGTTCCACTTCCCCATCAGAGAGTCTGACTATGATATGTAATTGAATTTACACATATCCATAATAAAAAAAAATAATAGTTAGCCATGGCTTTCATTTTCCTGATTCTCTGGAGTAAATGTAGTGCTACAGAATGGCCACATACACCACCAAAATCCTCTGGCTTTGCACTTAGACAAATCTCTCTCCAACTTACTAGGATAAAAATACATCTGAAATTTGGTCCCCTTCCACCTCAGTCAAAACATGTTAATATGTGTACACAGGCTGAGATTATTTATGATGGCTCTGAAACATCCTAAATAAATATTTTTAAGAGTCTGTCCCACATACGGATATGAAGTAGTACTTCTACTTAGCAGTGAAATAAATGCATAAAGGAGTTTGAAGACAGAAAACGAAACCAGTCCATAGTCAGTGTTAGAACCTAGGCTTTTTGCTCTATTTTCCAGAGTTTTCCTTTTATAGTATCTTTTCCAATGCAACTTTAATGCAACACACATATACAATATATCTAGTATGTAATCTGATTATATATTTCCCTTTTCTTTGGTCTTGACCCTGCAAAACCTTTTCATCTGTAAGTAATATTTTCTCACACAAGCTATATTATGGAGGTTTGTACTAAAATAAGTAAAAAAATGCTTTTTCTGAAAGTGGTGCGATGCTCAAGTGCCAGGCAGCTGGTGGGTATACCCAACCTGTAAAACACCTCCTGGCCCATGGACTCCCACAAATGCTGGATCACATCTAAAGTGCATAGCAATGCATGGGGCAGAGTGCTGACTCACACCCTAAGATTTCTTGAAGCTCTGCAGACCTGTCTGGAGGTACCAGTTCAAGCCTGGAAGCTGTACAGTCACATTTGCATTGAACCTTCCTGGTAGGGGTTTTAGCTTGGAAGAAACACTATGCATGGGTAGCTATGCCACTTCCCCAAGCCAATTAGCCCCAAACTGGTTCAGACAGTGCCAATTATCAGGAGCAGTATATTGGTATTCAAATTTAGATTTTATCTGCACTTTACTGTGCTGAATTTAGTAACTTTGCTGTAAGTGGCCCTTCTCCATGCCAAAATATAAAATAGACTTGGCATCCTTGGATCATACACCAGCACCTACAGTATGCAATCCCAGGATTTACTTTGAAGCTTCAGCTTTTTTCCTTGCAGCAATTTGACACTGGTCATGATTCAGCACATCCAACATGCTGGGATCCAGGCTCCTTCTCGTTTAGCTGAAGAAAAGCAGTAAGAATTTCTTCTAACACTGATGGACCAGTTGGAGTTTATTGCCCTTGTTCCCTTCAGAAGACACAAACCAACTCACAGAGTCACAGAATCACAGAATTATAGGGGTTGGAAGGGACCTCTAGAGATCATCTAGTCCAACTCCTCTTCTTTCTATGCACCCCAAGAGAACTGCTACAATCAGATAAAAACAATTCTCCTTTTTCATCCCACCTGGCCCACAAGAGTGGACATAAGATGGAGCAAGCCTTGTGCTCCCTAGGAATGCCAGAAATGCTCAGCAGAACCACCCTGAGATGGATTTGCTCCATATTGTTCCTCCCAGCACTGAATAATCCCTCAAACTATGTGATCCATTACTTCATTAAGATGGAACATTAAGTCAGTTACTACTTATTTGTGTACCAATGGTACAGTAGAGATCATTGGACTCTTACACTGCAGAGAGTGGTAATTACAATGAAGATGAAAATACTACAGATCTTAGAAAGGACCATTTATGGCATAGAACATAAATAACACTCGTTCCCATAAATGAAGCTGTGACTTCACTGGGATGTTTTAGGGGAATTTTCTAGACTTTTGCACACTAGGGTTGCAATTAGGCCTAGTTAGAGGCCTTTTTCTGTTTCTGTGTGAATTTTTGCATCCTTGGACACACACCACTCCTACAGAACCTCACAAACTCTGCAGATGTGATTGTGCAACAAAAGGCACAGCTGCTACCTTTAGGTTGTTCATAGGAGCAGGATATTTCCTTAGAAATGCTCTAGAAAGAATTTGTTGGAGGAGATAGTCTGGGGGCAGCTAATGGTTTTGTGGGTTTTACAGTTGTCTTAGGAATCAGAGTTTCAGTTTAAGACTTGTATTTCAGTTAAGCTTTTGCAATGTCCTTCATGATCCAACTGCTAACTGAGACCTCACAGCTATGCTGGTCCAGCAGCCAAGCAAGTTATCCCACTTTTAATACAAAGTTCATTTCCCCCTCCCCCCATAATATACTGAAGTACAGATTTTGAAGTATTATTAGCGAGATGCCAAAATTGACTTCATTCACTGCTGAATGTCAACCCTTCAGGTATGTTCAACAACTGCTATAACTAAACACAAATGGCCATTGCTGGCATGTCCTGATACTGCATTTGTTCAAACAGATATTCCACGTAGACTGATGCCAGAACACATGCAAGTTCCAACAGCGAAGGCTGTGAAACATCAGATTGTGACAGCTGGCTTTAAAATAAAAAACTTTCCAATAAAATATATGAAAATATAAACAAGGAGACTCTTGTTAGTTGAGGGGGAACTCAGTCATTTTCTCAGTGCTAGTTTTAATTTTGTTACGTTTATCAAATATATACCTTCAATGTATATGTAGTTCTATTTATAAAGTGAACATCTGAATACAAGAGTAATTTTTGTGCAAGAAAAAAATAACACAGCTCAGCTTCTTCATTACTTTAATCACTGTAACTTGCACAAATCAGGGAAAGGGGGCATCATAATACTGTGTCAGTGTTCCATGTTCACATCATAAATCCTGAATCAAGATCTTCAAGGTCAGAATAATTGCTTTATTTCTACTTTTCTCACTGATACTCACTAGCAGAAACCAGATATAGTACAAGACACTTAGTAAACCACAGCTTTAGAGCTACAAGACAGCAAGGAATTTCATGAAGGGCACTAGCATCCACAAACAATTCACATCCAGACAGAGTGCAACCACTCATCTGGTAGGCGAGGATCTACAAGTCCAGTTGCTTTCACACTAGAAATCTTCCATTTCACTGATCAGAAACAGACATGCTGCTTGAAAGCTGCTGTCAGTGAGCTGATCATGACCACAGTGAGGAAGCCCATGGTATCCTACAGGTCCCTGCAGGAAGGAGAGGTCAGAGCCAGTTCCCTAGTTTTCCAAAGATCTCTTGTTTTAGCCTGGGATACGAACAAAGTCCTTTCAGGGAATACCTACATACTATTTCTGTCTTTCCCACCCTCCCCAGCACCTTCCATGTCAACTCCACTTAACAGTACAGTGTCACTTTGAAAATAAGGCTCTAATTTCTATTAAATGCCAGAACTACCTTTACATTTTCCTCTTTAACTTAATATTTCCTGCACACCCTGTATATCACCAGGTGCTAAAAAGAAACAAAAATCAAGAAAACTCTTCCAAGGTTGTAAAAGACCAAAGGGAAAAAAGTCTAACAAAATAGCTTTTATATATCCTTACCTCTTAGAATGAATAATTATTGCATAAGGACACTCTTAGGCTTATGAAGAACAGTAGTTTCAAAGGATAAAATTATATAAATTACAGTCTTTTTCTGATCATTTTGTCTAAAGGTGGAGCTCCACTAGAAAAGAAGGTGGTTATTAAAGGTAGAATTGAGAGAACTCCACATAATTATGTCTCCTGTCCTATAGGCTCCTTTATTACTCATCTTTGCAGTCATGAAACGTCTATTTGATCATTTTTTCATGTGACATGTGAGAATGCTTTTTCTTGCCTTAGAGCACCATCCTAAATGAACCATCTAGCACTTTTTGATTCTTTCTTCACCTTAAAAAATAAAAAAAGAGATGTATGCATCTCAGACTTCTTCATCCCACAGAAAACCTCATTAGATTGTAATCTACTAAACACTAGCCAAGAAATCAGAAGTCATTACTTCCTGTCTTGGACCTCCTCTGTCTCATTCTGGTTATCCCCATTTCCTGCTGTCATTTCCACTTACATTCAGAAAAAAAAAAAAAAAACAACAAAAGTAGCTATCCCACTTTTGAGGGTTATTAAATTATCAACAGCAAGTAAAAGGAAATCTTGAATCTTTTCTATAAAACGTTAGTATTTCCTCTAATAACTACTTCAATAGTTGTAAAGTTTTGTTCTGTATGAATGAAAGTACAGATGGGTACTATACTAGCATCCTGTTGGTAGCACAGTTTCTAAAGACACAACTGCAGGCAGGCAGCAGATGCTGATGTAGCACTGCCCCTCAGAGCCATCCAGGGCCACAGAAAGCCCCGTGTGAAGCTCCCAGGTGGTGAGAGAACATCTGCAGAGTCCCCCTTTGTATGCAAAATATATAGCCCATGTTAAAAAAGCCCTTGCCGCAGAAGGAACATGAGACTTTCAAGGCAAGGCTGGATCAGGTGCTGGGCAACCCATGATTTAGCTGTACACATCCCTGTTCTTTGCAGGGGAGTTGGACCAGATGACCTTTAAAAGGTGCCTTCCAACTTTAATGATTCCATGAAAAAATTGTGACATGACAACTCTGCCTCTTGCTGGATATGAATATACAGCTGTGATGACAATGGAGATATCTTGGCTTCAAAACTGAGCAGTTTAATAAAAGTAGTAAGATAGACTGTGTATGGTTTATGCTGTACAGGTTTTATGCATTCACTAAACATCACATTTATAAAGCCTATTTCCAAGAGCAAATTTTTTTTAAACTTTAAAGTATTACCAATTATGCTTTAAAGGCACACAGTAAAGTGAATCCTAGAAAAGTCTGTTGCTACAGACTTACTTATTATTGCTCTATTTTTCCTTCTATATAAAACACAACATAAAGTGTTACTTTTCCTCTTACACAATTTGCTAATCTGTATTTTATAATAATCAAAATTTACATAAATACTTTAAGTTGGACATCAAGATGGTCCTTAACTGTTATGCTTTGAACTGCACAACCACAGCATGGTTTTGTCGTTGTTAGAGAAGACAGAGCCTGGTATTTCAGATCAAACACAGTATGTCCTCCAGATGTGTTAGCTGTCACCCTGAGTAAACACTTCTGATGGACAGTGTGTTAGCAACAGATTACTACACATGATGTTGCATGATGGTTGCAAAAAGCAATGTGTCAGAGATAACACCAGTGAGAATGGCTGGTGGAAGTGATGCAGCCTAGTGTGCTTAGAGCAATTCCTTCCCCCCCTCTCATTTTACTCTTCAGGGAAGAATCATTTGCTATTTGATCTGAGGGGCAGGATTCCCACTGAAGCAATAGCTATCAAGGAATGTTAAGCAATATTAAATTTATAACTGTGCTGTTAAACTATTAACTACCTGTAGGTTTGACTCAAGTGTTCTAAGCACATTAATACAGACTGTCATTTATGTGTATTTTTAGGGGGATACTTGTGAGGTATCCCAGATTACCAGCCATTAAATGACAAAATGGTTATTGATCCATACACTCAAGGCAGGACAAGCAATAGTTTCAGTGTCCCTCTGCACAAGCTGACCTCAGCCTGGGCCAAAGGAGAGCTGCCTAAGGCAGGACAACCATTTATCTTCCAGCAGCACTAACCCCCAACCTCCCTTCTGTCACAGTCAGAAAGGATACTCAACTGTTAGCAAGTAGTTGTGCAATCCTGTTACTGTGTATCTCTCAAGAACAGGCTGGGGACAGCCAGATCAAGCAGATCAGCAAAGGCCAATCCCTTAGGGTCATGCATGGCCCTAATGAGACAGCTCCCTGGGCTGATGGTGGCCCCAGGTAGGGCTGAGCTCAGGTGCCTGCACCTCGTGCCTCACACTGGAAGCAGTGGCTGCATAAGCTTTGGAAACAGCCCACAGCAAGTGACAGAGGCAAATGTTAGCATCCCCACAAGGTGCACAACTGCTAGTTCTTCTAGCCTGGCTGGGCTCCCAGCTAGCTGAGAGCTGTTAGCAGAGATCCCCAAGCTGCCTCCAAAGCTGTGCCTCCTGGCTGTCCTGCTGAACACCATTTCAAAGTCCTTGGCTTTTCTCTTGCTGCGGTCTTGTCAGTTCTGACAACTGAGAAGAACAAGGACTATACAATATGCTATTATGTTCCTGTCAAAGACACAGAATCCCAAGGCCAGATGTTACACCACAGAGAATCATAGGTGATGATATAAAGAGTTGGATGTCTGTAATGCTGGTAAACATCACAAGACATGCATGAGAAGAAAGAAGATTATACAGGTCATTCTTATTCCATACAGTAACAGACATGGGGAAAGAAATTCTGCTAGCAGGATGCTGTGTTGTGGGGATTACCTAGCAGCTCAGGCTACCTAGCTCCACTGCAGGACCATGACCCAAATTCTTAAAGAGCAGTTTTACTTCTGTTGAATTCAACAACTCACAGAAAAGTTAGTGGGGTTAAGGAACCTACCTCAGTTTATTAGAGATGCTTCCTACTACAAAGAAAGCAGGTCCTAGTACTCTCAAAGCAGAGAGGTTTCAGTTAAACTCTCTAAATGGGACTTGGAAATCTCAGCTGTTTTCAGTATTTTTGTATGCAACAATTTAATCACATATACCCACCTACTCCATCTGAGAAAACAGACTCCCCTCATGTAACAAACTTACACTTTTAAAATTTATTATGCTGCTATCACTTCAGGCTAATCTGCACAACATCACTGCCTCCAGTGGAATCACACTGATTTATGCCAACTGCAGAGACCGTCCAGCCCCAGCACTGCAAATTATACCATTTTCAGATTTTTACAAAAAACACCAAATTTAGCAAAACAGCAGGAAGCATAAAGTCCATCGCTCAGCATACTAAGGATTAACTTTATTCTTAAAGTGCTGCAATGTATGCTTCTGGTTATGAAGGTGTGCCAGTAGTGCTACAATTAGGGCTGTGCTGTCACTTTAATTATAAACCCAATTTTTTGAGGGTTTACTAAAAACTCCAACTTAAAAAGAAAAGCTTGCTGCAGGCTGAAATGTTTTGTACAAGATCTCAGCCAGGGGATGCCTTGCTTCCAACATCCTGAAAGAAAACCGAACTGGGCGTTTCAAACATCAGAATTTAAATGTGCTTATAGAGACAAAACATTTTTTTTTGTAAAGGAATATTTAGTTATAAATTTCAAGTGCAAAACAAGTTGCTTCCTGGTTGGCATCAGAAATAATATGGATAAGCATGACTGCAGACTGTGCAAGTACAGAGAAGAAATAAGGAAAATAAAATCTCACATTCTTTTTTGACAAGCATCAGGCAATTTTCTAACTGGGACTGGGTGGATTAAAAAGAGAGTCACCCAACAGATTTAGGGAGAGAGGAAAAGAAGAACTCTTTTTACAGCAAGAAGCAGGACAAAGACTGTATGGACTGGGCAAGCCTCCCTCACCTGGGCCAGGGATATGCCAGAGGTGGCAGCTCTACACCTGCATGCTGGAGCCAACACTGTCAGCAGCCAACTTGCCTCAGTCTACCTTTAAACCAAAAATAATGCAACAGAAGAAGCGTGAAGCCCAATGTGGGGTGCGAAATTCAAGTGAGCAGGCAGTTTGATACTCAGATGATTCTCTTGCTATGAGCTCTTTGCTGAAAACACAGTACGTGAACAAGGGAGCTCTTTAAAACCATCCCAGTTAAATTTGCTTTCACGCTCTTGACTGCAGTGTGGGCATGCTGTCCATGCCTGAAGATAATTAGCCAAACAGGAATGCTACTGCACTCTGCATACTGGTGGTTTCTTCATGCTGTCTTTACCCACTTCTGCAAACACTATTCTCACAGAAGAGGGGATATCTTTTGCCCTGAAAATGTATTCCTTGATCTCTCTTGTTGGCAGGCTGGTGACACTGACACCTCTTTGC
Organism: Aquila spilogaster; assembly: GCA_024606505.1. Lineage (NCBI taxonomy): Eukaryota > Metazoa > Chordata > Aves > Accipitriformes > Accipitridae > Aquila > Aquila spilogaster. The sequence continues at coordinate 10,444 of JANHGO010002809.1, forward strand.
TATTGAGGAGACTATAAAACACAGACTTGCAATACAAACAGACCCTTGTTTCTGCATCTCTTTCAGCTTAGAGTGTTCCAGGTCCCACACATTTGTTTTGCCAAATTGGCAGTTGCTAGGAAGCAAATGAAAAAGCCTGGCAATGGTTCTGTGGAGCTGGGGAACATGTAGCAGTTCCTGTAGCACAGGAAACACATAGGAATTTTCAAATGACTTTCCAGGCCCAGAGGTGTCCACTAAGAAGGAAACACAAAGTAACTGCAAGGGGATGAGGGGAATGGGCTAAACAACCAGGCAGCTTTTATAATGACTTCATAGTGGTCACCTCAATTTGCTTACCTACTCCAGATAAAGCTTCTATGGGGCAAAGAAATTCAATGTTAGTGTGCACAGTGTCACTAGACAGGGTAGATGAGTTTTTAGAAGGAGAAATAATCAACCTGAGCTGAATTACAAAGAGAAAGATAGCAACCAGTAATGTCAATTACACACTCCCTTGATGTGCGCAAAATAGTCCAAGAACTGGTCAGAAAGCAGCCCAACACTGCATCGCTGCCACAGCTGAACAGCAGCTTCTCTTCTCCTTCATAGGAAAATAGCATCAGGCTGAAGGATGGCTGGAAACCTACAAGGTTAAAGGTACACCAAGAAACAGAAGGGTCAGAAGCCTCTTCATACAGTGCACCAAGCCTGGCCATTCATGACTTTGTATGTTTGGGAGAGAGGTGTTGTGGAAAGGAACAAAAAGCCCACACAACAAAAAAACTCTGATATGAAGACATGACTGCATCTAGACTGCGGTTCCCTCAAATGTCCTTTTCATACAACAGGAAAAAAAAATCACACACAACTGCATTTGTTAGCAAATTAAGTACAACTGGAGCCTGGCTATTGAAGCAGATGGCAATGCACTGCAGTGATGAATTCTTGCCATTTAAAATACTTGATTTAAACAAAAAAATTGGATTTGTGTTATGTATACAGTACACAGTATACTTTTATCTCTGATAGCACTGTGCAGCAAGTGGCCGTACCCCACTGCCTGCTGTCAGGAGCCATTCTCATCCCAGCAGCCCCATTGCTCACAAGCAGCTCTGTGGGACTCTCCAAGGCAAGCACAACTTTTGCTCTCCTCTACAGCAGTTTGCTCGCGGTGCTTAAGGAGTTGCAGGATTTCCCCCTGCTCTTTCTACTTCCTTCACAGTGCTCATTTATAGTAAAATTGGGAAAATGTTGTTGGCAAGAATATATAGGAATGATTTCCTTCTCTTGGTACTTTGATGATTCCCCTTGGGGGACACGGAACAAAGACAGTCCTCTCTGGAGGCAGTGGGGAAGATCCCAAAGTCTCTTAAAGCAAAGAACACAAGTTGTGCAACAGCTCCCTTCTTCTGGATCTATTCAACACAATTCCATTGTAAATTCTCCAAACCCAACTGCACCTTCTTTTGTGTTCCTACAGGGCCCAATTCTTCATGCAAGACCTTTACTTTTGATAGACAATGCAAAATAAGAAATGCTTCCTCTCCTCACACACACGCAGTTGAGAATTTTGTTCCTTCAAGAAATGCCAATATAGTCTGAAATTCACAGATGTTTGTACAAATTCACTGAGAACGGTTGCATGCAGTGAAACTCAAAAATATAGGTAGGTTTGCAAAAAAGCAGCAAATAGCTGAAGAATACACTGTTTTCAGTTGGTTCTTGACCAGACAACACTCATTGTCTAATATATAACACATGGCAAGCAAACTCAGGAAAACACAGTTCTCCTGTCTCAAGGAGCTCTGTATTTGTACAGCTTTAGGAAAACTGACGTCCAGAAGTTTAGGAAGCTGTACTTTCAGCTTTGGGGCCATTTATGCAGAAATACTGTAGCACATCTGACATCTAAAAAAAATCTATAATTATTTATTAGATACACTGTACAGCAACAAATCCCTTCCAAAAAAAATGTATTAAGACGTATTTAGGAAATGTCAGCTTTCTAACACACAGTACATCACCATCACACACTTCTCAGCAGCTTGCAGCAGGAAAGGACAGGCTGGGGTGTAACGTTGCATGCTTCCTGATGCTTCTCAGTGAAAGCCACTGGAGTAATTTAAAGCAAGCCTCTAAAAGATCATTATTGGATACAATATTTCCTATATTTTCAGAAGTAAAGGTATCTGAACCAAGACAATTTACAAGACAAACCGAAGCTAACTTAAAAGGTTGATTGGTACCCAAGTGTGGAGATGTGGTACTAATGCAGAATGAATAAATCAAATTGCAAACTAATCCCTTCACATCTGTTTGCATGTGTGCACATACACACAAGCGTGCTCACACACTCTGAATGTGACTCCAAGACACAGGGCTACCTGGAAAACAAAGCAATGTTCATGTTTTGGCAAAATACTATTTTGCTTTTACTGGCATGTGAGGCCAGGCTACTCAGGCATATTTTAGCAATAATGATCAAAGTAGAGGCTTTCCCTGAAGATTAATGACTGGCTAAGAGGATAGTTTGAGGTCTGTTTACCCCAGCTGGTCCTTAATTCCCAGGAAAAGCATCTGCAAAGCTTATTACTGCTACAAACCTAAGATGGAGGGAAGGTTTTATGCTGTTTCAAATGATACGTACAATGACTTCTTAGAGACTAAGTCTTAGATATTAGTCAGAATGTTTAAGCCATCTCTTAAAGAACTATTCATCTTGAAAGTAAATAACTTCATACTTAGATGGCAGCATGCTCTGTGCAAGCGCTGCAAACTCCTTTACAACCAAACTGTTAAAGCCTCCCCTCTTTTGCCTGCATAGTAAGTGAGGAAAGAGATGTACAAGGATCATTTCACTCTTTGTTGAAAAACAGCTACATCTGGGCAGAGAATTAAATCTACTTAACAGCAGACAGAACTCCTACATAACATCCAGGGCAGAAAGCAAAGAATGTCATATTTGCCTCAAACTGCAGAAGATTTAGCTAGTCAGCTAAGCAACTGACCAAACAGAAGCTAACACAACACTCTTGGAAAATATGCACGTGGTTTTACAGACAGATTGTGAATCTCTCATCCATGCTCCTGAACAGCTACTCCGAGGACTAATATCACTGATTTAATGGAGGAATAGCTCCAGTTTGAGTAAGTAGTTTCCAACCTGAATCTTATTTATCACAGTGCTCAAGAACGTAATGGCTCACCAGAAGTTCCCAAAAGCCCGAGCTCCAGTCAGAAATGTTATTCCTTGGAAATATATGAATTCAAATCTTATGATAAAAAAAATAAAAATCAGCAAAGATATTATACTAAGCTTAACTGCACATCAGAATCTGGATTATTAATAGCAATTGTCCCAAGGAAGGGGCTATGGATTTTAAGTTACTGTAATGCGGCAACCAAACCAACTGACAGGCTAGATTCAAATCTTGAAGGTGTCTCATTTCATTGTATATACGTTAACAATCATGTTGGGACTTGAAGTAGGCTATATACTATACTTTCCTGTATATTTTCCCACAGACGTAATCTAAACAACAACAAAAGTTGTTTTTAGCATCGTTATGAAAAAAAAATAATAAATGGATGTTCCAAATTAAGCATGTGATTGAAACACTCTTTATAAAAAGGATGAATAAACTACACTGATTAATGTATTAAGACTCAAATGACAGAATAGTTAACAAAAGCATACACGGCATAAGACAAACTCATATCCCAAAATAATCTTTACCTTTCCTTGCACAAATAAAGCTGCTTTGCTACATACAAGATTCAGAAAAGCATGCAATAGCTTTGCCACAGAACATCTCTCTTCTGCTTGCATTCTACTGAATTTTCCCCACATACGTCACTATTTTAAAAATAAAACAAATAACACTCCTCTTAAAGTGTAAAAAGAATGAATACACCTTCAATTTAGGTCTCTTTATTATCTGTTTTTGAGGTAGATAATAGAATAAGTAACAAAAGCAATCTATTAAAATGGTATTAAAAAGTATTTCTATTTATCCCATCTGAAACAAAGCCTTTCAAAGTCATGTTAAATTTCCTCAAGCACTGTCCTGATTTTTCTGCAACTATTTTTTACAGTTCAGTTTGATGCCTAGCTATAACGCACCATTAATGCCATCAAATCATCATTGATGATTTTGGGGGATTAAAACAGCTTCAATGATATCATGTTCCAGAACTGTTCTGTGACTATATGGACACCAACCAGGAAAAAAATAATCTTGTAGGAAACGTAAGTTACATTTCAACTTTTGTTAGGCTTCCTGTCAAGTCTTTCAGTTCACCAAGCTTTATACTAAAAACAAAACCCTAGTTATACACATTGACAGATACTAAGAGAAAGAAACCATTTCCATTAGTACAAATTAATCACTGTGAGCCCCAGCCCCCAGCTTTGTTTCCCTGAGTTCTTTAACCTTCAGGAAAACAACAGGTTAGGTGAAGCAGTAGATTGGTTATGATGCCACAGGCTCCTTTATTTCTAACATACACCCGGCACCAACACTGAACCATGCTGCAGGCTGAATGCTATTAATGTTATTATTCCTAGCCAACGTTTTGTCTCTTAATTTGTCACAGAGAACAAATCAAAACTCTGCCCATGAAAAATGACAGTGGCCAAAGCAGAAAGATTATCAGTGCTCTTCTATCGATTTTTAAACATTGCTGTGTTTCATCAGATGAGGAGCCTTTTACAGATGCCTTTTCTGTGCTGCACAGCTTCTGTCTGGGGGCCCAGTTTCATGATTCCCTCTCTATGAAATGGGAGAGGCAAGATTTTTGGAAAGCCAACCTTCAACCTAGGTCCTTTACTATAATTTAAAAAGTCTTTCAAACCACAAGCCCATAGGCTTTCTCCAGCTTGCAGAGATGATCCTTCTGCTCCGTGACAACTTTCGGCTTGTTCCAACATATCTCCTAAATGAAGGCATTCATAAATGGAAGAGCTGATCTCATTTTTGCAGGCAGGTGAAGCAGAACAGCCTGTATGTTCACCACCCATACCTGCACTTACTGGGAAAACACACTTTAGACATGTAACAGGGCCTCTGACCATGACAAGATCAGATCTAACATCATTTGTAAGCATAATAATGCATGTATTTCTAGTCACACATGCAGCTGTGAAGGTAGCAAAGCAGCAGAACTCTGCTGCTAGGAGCCTTCTCGAACCTCTCATTCTCACACGCAGCAGAGCAGCAGGATGTCAAAAGCAAAGATTAACTTTTCAAGAAGTGTTGATTTCATATTTATAGAAAAACCAACGTTTTACAAAAGATACTGCGTATGCTGGCATTATTTTGTAGCACATCACAGCATGGACTTACACTTCATCATTTCACTCATTTCCTCTTTTATACATGTATAATGCATTATATACCTTTTATTTTTCTCTTCTTTATTTGGTGTTATATACAGAGCCATTTTCTCTGGGTTCAGGCTCCCTACAGATATCCTGACTAGTACAAATCCACATAATTTTGAAATGGAATGCCTATGATATCGTGATTTAAAAACAACAACAACAAAAACGTAAAAACTGAGACATTATTTTAATAAAGTCTTATTGGCTCCATATTCCATTACTCCAGACTACTCCAGACAATTACAGCGCATGAGCTCAGATGGTACTATATGAAAACAAGAGAAAGATAAGATTATGCACAGATTCCAACAAATTTAACTGAAATCAAATGACCAAGTGATCCAAACAAGATTCAGACTGGAATGATAATCAGAAAGATAATCCACTGAGTCACACATATTTGATACTCAAGCCTTCGTTGCACTTCAGCTTCTATTGCATGAAGTATATGCAGTGTGAAGTTAACATAAAACAATACTTAAGAAGGACTTCAGTATATGAAGAAAGGTATCAGAAAAGCAGCTCCTTAGCCACTTTAAAGCAGGTTAAAGTGCAGTTCCAACATAATTCTAGATGCAGAAAATCTTAGGAAGCACAATAATAACACCAATGCTTCAGGATACAACCCTACCCTAAGTTTCACAAACCATTGTAAATTTCTAAACACATTTGACAAAGTCCCTAGGAATAGTAGTTTCACAGATGCTGACATGCATATAAACTGATTGGTAGCATTTTCAATCACACATCCTAGTGCATGAGATGAGAAGAACTACTCAGTTGTCAGTGTGAGTAACCATGTCTAGCAAATTTTAGAATACCTCAATAAAAAAGAAGCCCAATGTATTATTATTTTTGTTTTAATAACTGCAAACTAAACAAAGTGGATTAAAAATGTTACATATATTTTGAAGCCTTAATTACTTTATTTCCTAAATAAGGATTTACCATGGCTGCTGCTCCACAGTCAGTTTTAATATAAATGTAAGAAAACCAAGGGTGGTTCCTCAGGTCCCTTTACAGCATTTATCCTAACAAAGACCAAGAAGCCAGCACCCCTGACTTCAGCCCAATAGTCCTTTATTCCCAACAACATACTTTGTACCCAGCTCCACTAGAATTCTCAGCTTGGAATTACTTATGAAGCAGACTCCAATTTCAGCAGCAACTGGATAAGTTCGAGCTTATTCAAGAAGAAAAATAATATCAAGTTCTGAGCATATTTATGAAACAAGCAATAATTTACAAAGCTGGATTTTAGACAGAATTAATTTACTTTGAGAATATAAAACTTTTGTTGAAAATGCTGAAAATATCATCAAAACAAATATATAAAAGAATGTCCAAAATAATATATCTTAACCTATATCACTTTATAAACATGATGCTATGTAAAAAAAAAGTTTTAGTGACCATAGATGATATTGAAACTTCAGCAATAACAGCTTCTGAAACTACACCTGTGTTCCACAATCATGAAAGAACAATCATATTTACCACTTTGCTGTAAGATTATGAAGCAGGAAAATCAATTCTATGCTATAGATGTGAACACTGCTATTTTTATTACATTTCTGCCAAGTTGAGGGTTGTGTCTCAATTTCTTTCCCAAGAGATAGTTAAGAATACCAGGGAAACCAACAACATTCAGTGTGTTGCTTCCAGTAAGAAGCAAGAAAAGTATATTGCTTCAAGAGACAAAAATAATTCACCCCATCAAAGAAACAATCAGCTCACTTCACTTAGCTACCAGGTGACTTATTTAGTATATGGGAATATATGGACAAAAATGCATGACTCTCATTTTGTTCCAGCTGTTGTCACTACTGGGTGTTTCACTGCGTCAGGACAGAAGAAAACTAAAGAATAAAGGATATTTTATTATAAAACATGTGATGTGAGTCTATGCTAAAATGTAACTATAAATTTCACGTGCAAGAAGATATCAGACAATGAACGTAATATTCTTACATTTGAGTACCACTGAAGTATCATTAATTAATTTTATTTACAAAATGTTGGATAATTTCCTGGTTTCTTCATCTCTCTGTTATAACTATTTGCAAATGGAGGACCAGAAAGTACATATATTTAAATATTTACAAGCAGCTTCGATGTGCCTCTAACATAATATATCATCAGCACAGCCTTTGATTTCGTTGTTGCCGTCATTCATTTTTGTGCACTAACATATGTAGAAGTTGCAAACGCCAAAACTACTCCTCTCCTCTTTTTTTTTTCCCCCCTGCACTACATACCAGATTTTGTAACCTGTGTCAAGCTACCTCCAGTGCTTACAGCTTGTGAACAGAGGCCAACAGCGAGCCTCCCCAGACACTAAATCATAATCTTCATGTTTTTCGTATTTCACATTCTAGCCGCAGTTTCAACATCCATACCCCGTGACATTAGGGAAGGATAAATCAGCAGCATGACAGCTCCCTTGTAGAGACTGGTACGGCCCTGGGATCTGCCACGCCCGACACCCACAGCTTCTGCCAGATGTCTCCAGTTCTGCAGTGTTAACCCCTTCAGGACTAGCTCAGGCTTTGTGCTGTACCTTACTAGGGAACTGCCCTTTCTATTTGTGTTTTAAAAAGAAGGGGGAAAATACCTTGATCCAGCTTAATAAAGCTTGGAGAACTAAGAAAGGCAGTTAGCAGCAATAATTAGGACATCAGCACTTGTATTTCCTTAAAGTCGAGAATTAGAAGTGAAGAGTTAGCATTACACAACATTCCTTCTTTGATACCATACCGTGGTCCAACACGTTTATCAAAAAGACAAAACTATTCTAAAACTTCAGCTTGTTATGTTCACTTTTTCAGACCTAGCACACCACTTAAGCTTGGAATCAAAGTGCCTGTTAACTGCCCTTCAGCCAAACAGACTCTTCGGGCCTTAAATCAACAGGATTTCTAATCCAAAAGCTGTACCATAAACTCTACAACTGCTTCCCTGGGTTTGATCTGGTCCCAGGGACATAAATTTGCATGCAACTTCTGAGTTTGTGAGCCCTCCCTTGGCGTAAAGTTGCACATGTGCTTAAGTACTTTGTTCACTCAGGGTCTAAAACAGCTACTTACAAACGAAAACAGAAGCCATGTAAAGAATAACATTGTTAAAAACAATTTTCCTCCTGAAATTCAGTTCCAAAGGAGAAAAATACTGCAAGATACACATACTGGTTCCTAAAAGTACCCAATGACCCAACAGTAGGTAAACTGTAACTAAAAATCCATCAGCCAGTACAAGTGCAAACCCCTTCACATAGACGGGCAGAATCAATTTTATGTATATTTAAATAAACTTGAACTATGTTCAAAATTCTTGATGTAGTACTGCAGGCAACAGGACCTGTGGCTACAAACAGCAAGAAGGAGGTTGCAGCTCCAAGAGTAAGAGTGACCCCCGGCCCTCACTTTGTCTACTGCATGTTAGCAGTTATCTAGGCTGTTTTGTGGTCTGTCCTGTACAAAATGTGCACATCTCTCAGTTCGTGTGTGGCTTTTTCATAAAAAAAACACAGATGCATGTAGAAAACACTGCAAGACTAGCACTACTGACCAATATACAAGCATTTCACCTCCTAGAACAACTACTCACAACCACTCATTCGCTTTCTGAAAAGATTCATGTTTTACTTTACACAGTTAGAAACAACAGTCTTCAGTTCTATGTTATTTGTGGAAGAAAGTACACTAGAAGTATTACTTCTGTGCATATTGTTGGAAAACAACATAATATTCAGTGTTGAACTTTGATCATAAAAACTGAACATGACTGCAAGTCTCTTTAATCTGGGGAACACATCAGTAATAACATTATAGCTCTTAACGTAACAAGAGTGCACAGGAAACTAACTCAAGCTCAGTTTTTTGAATTTAAACTGCTTGTATATACTGACGCTGATGGGCTGCAAACTCGTTCTAATTTACTGACATTTCAGGATGCAGAATTAATATCTACTTGTGTGGTTCACATGAGTATCTTGAGAACATTTTTTTTCCCAAGTTTATTCTGTATATATGTGCAATACAAGTTAAAGGGTTAAGTAACCATTATATTCTAAAGAGCAAACTGTTTGCCTTAGGGCCATCTCCTCCTTACTCCTGATGAATTGCCTGACACTTCATGTATCATACCTTACTTTTTGCTAGGAAGTAACATTTGGTTCCAGTCATGGTGTAAGAGCTGACTTTGGAAGGATGAAGCAATATGGGATAGACCCCAAAAAATAAAATAAACAAGACATCATCCGCTAAGTAGTCCGTACATTCATAATAATGTAGTGATATGCAGGTCTGGACTTAAAGAAAAAAAAAAAGAGAAAAAGAAGAAAAAAGATACAGAAGTGTCTGAAGCAAAATCCTCTACCTACTAAAATGAAAAGAAATACAACTGCGTGAATCAATACCCAGAACGACAAGACACTTTCAGGATGAAATAAATGTAAATGTTACTGAGGGCCTAGCACTAAAAGTATTTTAGAAACACTTAAGAAGTGTTTGTAAACAACACTTTGAAGTGTTACTTACAAACAAAATTAAGATAGGAATGGCCCAGCCATTCTCCAGCAGAAACTGACCTGCATTCAATATAAAGGTGCAGTATTGATCTTTTTTCCAATGTATTCCGCAAAGGAAAGAAGTTACAACACCTGCTTGTAACAGCAGCAGGAAAACAAAACCAAAAAATAGAGGCATCAACTTCTAATGAAAACTTTTTTCCATCACAAAATATATACAAACATAATTACGCATTTGAAATATTTACTCAAAATACAGCCCCAGATGTATTGTCACTCGTGAGTGTCAAAACTTGCTGAAGAGTACAAAGGAATATAAATAAGATCTAATTGCCAGTGCTCTATACTCTCAGGCTTTTCAAATGCCAAACTCATAACTTTGGGAAAAAATATCTATAAAATCACATCATCCAAAGACATTAACTTTGTGAACTGAAGTATTTAGATACTTCAGGGCAGTTTACAAAGCCTTTCAAATAACATGAGACAGCAGGCCAATCTTGTATAATCAAGAAAGGTTTAAAGACTTCATTAGGCAGAGATTTAGCTCAAAGTGTTAGAATTAGTTCTCTTTTAATTTTAAAATATCCTCTCATTTTCTTTCTTCCTAGCAAAATATTGCCTTATGGATACGATTAATATAATCCTGCAACACATTTCTTACCGTTCAACATGTGTTTTTCAGAATGTAAGTGCTCCCCCTGTAAAACACTTCAAGCTACAAAGACTAAGTTCAGGTGAACAGGTCTGGAACTGTTGCTTCTCCTTTGTGGAGGGCAGCTCCTTTCATTAACTATGCATCTGATGCTTCTACAATGGAGTACTAAAGAAGGAAAGCAATGAAAAATTCAGAAGACAAGGTCTGGCCACTGAGGAAGGAGGAACAGGTGGGGAAAGCACTGCTCTGGGGAGCAAGTTCTGCTCCTTAGGCAAACTGATAAGACACCAGGGGTTTCACGTGGAACTCCCACTGCTTTGCCATTGCTACACACCTCTGCATCAATCAGTGCACCTTCCTCCCTCTCCTGGGCATGGGAAAATGAAGACTTCTTTACCACAGAGCTACTGCAAGGGTTAATTCATAAATGATTGAGACTGCACATTCTCTGGACTGCAAGGGAGGAAGGGACTGAACATGAATTTTAATCAAAATACCTCTAGTAGATGAAGGAAGTGGCCAGTATAACAACAAGTACCAGAACAGAGAGAGGATATCTTTTCAAAAGGCATCATCTCAAAACTTCCCAACAGCATAAAGGAATTTAAAAAAAATTGAAAAAAATTAAGAAATTGCTCCTGCTGTGGAGAACACAGGACAAAAAGCACACTTTAGCGACAGACCAAAGGAATGACAGGAGGGATAGGAACAGCAGGGCCCACACAGAATAGTATTGAGCCGAGAAACACTGATTTCTCAAAGAACTGCTGTCAGCAAACAGCTCTGAAATCCACCCAGAGAACAGAAGCCTGATCTCTCCCCCACTAGCTTATTTAACAGCCTGTTCATTGTTGCCAATAAGACTACTGAGGTAAAGACCTGATACGTGAAGTTCCTTCTACAGGCCAGCAAGTTTGGCTCTATAGACCAAGTTGCTGGGGTTTATTTCTTTATTTGTTTAGATTAAGGGAAAAATAGCATTAAAGTACACATTGGGGGGGAAAAAACAACAAAAATAACAGGCTGTGAAGCTGAAGCTTCCCCAGTTAAGAAATGGCAAATTTTTGCCCATATGTATGTGCCACAATTTGATTTTATGTCTCATAATACAATAATCTAATTATTCCTTTAAAAGAGACAAAAGACATACCAAAGATCCCCAACAAGTCAGCATTATTCTTTGTGTAGCGTGAGCACTATCTGCTAGCTGACGCACGAAAAACAGTGAAGCGAGCACCGTAACGCAGAAGAGGGCTGAATTAAGACTGCCCAAACATGATTCCTACACCAGAAATCTGGTTTTGCAGCCTATTTTTTCTCTTCTGCTTCCTCAAGCACAGACTTCTGCATTAGTAAGGTGGTGACATGTTTGCGATCAGCACTCATAAATGGTCAAAACTTACAAGCAGTCTGCTTTCCCACCTAAGAATTAACTTCATCAAAGACTTCCAAAGCTACCTTTGGCATCTGACTTTGAGCAGCAGTGCTTTGTGATTTATCTGCTATAGATTCCCATCCCTGGGAGTTTTTGCACATACAGCTGACTGACTGCTGTTACACGAGCATTAAAGCCTGCGCACATTCGTAGTTTTGGTTTGCTCCAACCAGAATTAACACCTGTGATTTTTCTCTAATTGCAATAACTTAAAGGAGAGGGCAGAAAAAGCCAGAATTATTACTTTTTTTTTTAATAGAATCATCATAGAAGATTAAAAACACACAATTTGATAATTCAGAACTGCCCTTTAAAGCAGTTGTAAAGAAACCAAAGCAGTGACCAGCTGAAGCACACCTCTATCAGAAACCTGTAACTAAGACAGCCTGTTTCACACTTCAGAGGCTCCACCTTCTGAAGGTAACAAGTGCTGATTTGGCTACGAGAGGAACTGCCATAAGGATTCTGAGAGAAAACACATTAAGATGTAAAGGAAAAAAAAAAAAGAAAAAAAAGGGTGAATGCATTTTTGCACTTCCCCTCTTTGCCTTTTTGGTTTGTAGAGATCATTGCACATGAAGAAGTCGCATTAACCTATGGGCAATAGCCATCACCAGAGGGTTTCCTCATGAGGGAACTAAATACAGCAGGAGGAAAGAAGCCTGAAACATCAACTCATGGCACAGCGTTTTCGTGTAACCCATTACAACCTGAGTGCCAAATGCTAAATCTGAGCTCTTAGCCTTAAATAACAAAAGTGGTAGAACCAAAGCAGAGGACCACCCAGCAGTCCCAATCCAACACTGTGTACCATCAGTACCTTCCTACCACCACAGAGCCGCTTCCTTACTGCTGCCAGCACCTTCACAAGGTAGTGATCAACCAGCAGCTACATACATACTGCTAACAGGGAGGGCAAAAATAACGTCCTCTGGAAGTTTAAAAAATAGAAAGTAAAAAAAAAAAGAAAACAACAAAAAACTGAGACCAAAACCAAACCTGTATGCTCCCAGTTGCAGAAACCACAGCTGGCCTCTCACACCTGACTCTGGCTGCTCCCTGTGCCTTCAGGGCAGCAAAAGCACGCGGCGAGGCGAGCCACCGAGCAGCGCAGCACCCGCTCCAGGCCGGCACCCGCTGTCCTCGGCCGGTCGAGGCCGCTGAGGCGCTGCCACGTGCCGCCTCGCACCCCGCCCGGCCCCACGGTGCCGCCCCTTCCCACAGAGCCGCAGCACAGACCCCCTCAGCCCGCGGCGCGGTACTCACGTTCTCCATGTCCGACGCGGCGCGAAGTACCCCGCTCGGGGGCCGCTCCTGAGGTGATTCGAGTCAGCAGCGGCACCCGTGCACTTCCCTGAGGGAGCGGCCCGGCCCGTTGTTCTTTAAGGCCTGCTCCCCGGGCCAGGTGGCGGTGACAGGTGGTCGTGCCCTGTGCGGTCGTCGCCGCTCGCCGCCCAAATTAAGACAAGCATCCCCAAACAAGTGAAAATCTGTTTAAAATGATTGTGATGTGCAACTTTTTTTTACCAATGAGATCTATACAGTTTCTTCCTCCCTTCAGAAGCCAAAACATACGAATGTATGGGACTATTTCCACTCTACTTTTATCAGCATTATTTTCAAATAAACTTCCTTTCTCATCCTCCCAATTTCTCCATTTACTGGGATTTTTTTTTCAAATCCACTTCTTGTAGGTACTACATCATATATATATTTTGTCTAAAAATCAGTCAAGTGTCATCTCAATACGCTCCATATTCAGAAGCCCAAGTTTCCGGCTCACAGATTCTCCACGCAAGTTTACAACTATTCCTTTCTGTCACTACTATCTTTTTATCTTTTTTTTATAAGAAACCTTCTGTGTACGAGACAGCAATCGTATTTCCTATCAATTTTCATTTGTACAGTCACACAAAACAAGAATTTTAATCTCTCCTCGTAAACCAGCCTCTCCATTCCCCAGGTCATCTGGAAACCCACCTTTGCAGCTATTCCAGCTTGAATTTATTTTTCTTAAGTACACATGGCCACAGTGACACAGAGTTTTCTAAATTCTGCTTTATCCACACATTAGTCAAAACAGCATTAAGGCTTCCTTGCATTGCAAACATGCTTTGTGATATTTTAGAAGATCCATGCTACAATCAATTCTTCTGTTTTCTGCAAATGTATCACTGTGATGTATCAATCATCCTGTGATTAACACACCAGTGTCTTTCCACATAATCTGGCGTAAGTTCCCAAATGCATGGCCCTGCACTTCTCAAAGCAGCCTTTCATCCCATTTTTTATCCCGTATTATTCCACCTCAACTGCTCATCCCCTTTCTTCTACATTAAACTCCAATTTTCAGCATAATACTTATGATAACTTGAGTCATATTTTTTCCTTTTTTTTTTTCTTTTTTTTTTCATAATACTGCTGTTTTTGTGTGGTAAGATCACCAACGAAAACATTATTTTTAAGCAATCCTGTAATCAGTCACTGGGAAATCCTTTGGTGACCTCCAACCTCTAGCCCCGCTTTTCTTTTCTAGATGTCTCTTTGATTCTCTGTCCTCTCCTACCACTCATTTTTAACTCCTATTTTAACAAATAATTTTCTACACAGCAGATGACAAATACAGTATTTTGTTGAAGTCCATATGGATTTGATATATGATATTTCATAGGGTTAGATTATCTATCTGTTCAAATAATTATATCACCGTAGTCAGGCATGACCTAATTGTGATGATCCCACATTGTATTTTAACTATTTTGCTATGCTACATCATGTTTCGTGTATGTTGGTTATAATTTCCTTAATACTTGGTAGAAAATGACTCTCTGCTGTTGAGGTAATACTAATGCTCTTTAACTGAGTCATTTTTTTTCTGATTTAAGAACTATTTTTAATTTATTCCCCCAGGTAGTACCAATTTCTGATGTGATATATCTATTAAAAAGTATTTGCTGTTGGAATTGCAACTATATTATGCAGGTTTTGGATGTAGATAATGTGGTCTCCTCTGATTTAAACAATTACATAATTTAAGTTTTGCCTCCCCCTGGAGGTGAGAATTTCCATTTCCGCATAATCATTCCACTTAGCTGCCCTGCATTCCAGGCTTAATATCACCATTAGTATACGAGGAATGCTACCTATTGCATCTAAAACCATTTCATCCAACAGTTATTGGGAGGTTTTTTTCCCTCTTTTACACTGACTGCACTTCCATTCTTCTTCAATTTTTATAATTTTTATTATAAAATTTTGTATCATTAGGTGGTCTCTTTACAATTTGCAGTTCATTACCATTTTTTTCTGATATTTATGGTATATTTCTCTATCTTGGCCAATCCCCTTTCCATTCCTTGAAGACTTCTTGCTATTGATTAAAATTATTTATAAGGATTTTTTTTTTTAACAATGTATATTAATTGCATATACATATCAACTCTAGAACCTTTGACTGGAGATGACATCCATGCTACTAAATAGTAGTCCCTGTGCTTTTATTACAGATTAATTGCCTACATTTTGCAATTTCTCAAATATTTGCCTTTGGAAACTCGCATACTTCACAGACCTATGATGGTTTCTGAGCCTCTGTCCCTGTTCTTATTTCTATCCATCTTTGCATTACTGAAACACTTTGGATTGCGTGTTAGTTTTTATTCCAGGTGACTCTGATACCAAGACATTCTCTGTTACCCACTTTGTCCCATCTTCCCTTTCTCAAAGCTTTATGCCAATGCAAGCATTTCTGGACACATTACCATTTTTTTGGATAACACCTCTTTTCCCCTCAGCATCAATGCCGCTCAGATTTCCATGCACCTGCCTTGATCTTTATGCTGACACACCAATGCTTCTGTGATTTACATTGGTACAATCCAGATAATGAAGGATCCATTTGCTAACTGAATTTTTACTTCACAGTGTTTATCAACAGTGGGACTTGGTTTTTTTTTCTTGCTAGCTACTACCTAATAATGTTGTTCCTTTATCCACTTCTGTAGTCTCATTTATCCAATTTTAATTTCCCTGTGCCTTCAAGGCTTGTACAGGCATCACATGGGTTTCTTTTGCACTTTCTCCAGTAACCCATTTCTTCAGTTTAAAACTGATCTCATCAATCTCATAAAATGAGGAAGCTGCATATTGTCTACCCACTGACAATAATTTTGTTTTGTTAGTCTTTCTTATGATGAAGTAGCACTTCATTGCACAGTTCATTTCACAACCTTCTCATGTCTTCATGTTCTTTCTCTATAGGCTGAACAACTTCACTGGAGCTCATCTTAGCACTCCCTGCCATCATTTCCCCATCTTTTTTCAGTCTCTCTATTCCAGCAGGAGTCACAGTCATCCATCAGTCAAAACAGGATTTTTCCCATTCCCCTCTGGTTTCTTTTCAGATTCAGGTATCTTAAACCTTTGCAACCAGCAAACTTTTTGCTCTCTGGATCCCCTCTGGTGTTCCCATCTGTCCTCTGCAGATGATCCATAATGATCACAGTCTAAACCTGACACGTCCTTTAATTTGTATTAGATAACCACCTGACATGTCCTGGATTTCCCCTCCTTACCTATTTAGCAATTCTCTTCAATAATCCTGCGTAATTATTCCAGCAAAATACTCCATTACTCTCCCACTGAAAACAACCATCCAGCTTATGTTACACTTTCTAACAAAATTGGCTGTGAAGTGTTTGGGTTCCTAAAGACAAACGTTTGTGAAACTGCAAACAGCAAATAATTAATCTGGAATAAAAAGTGCAGGAGCTACTATGTAAAGCTGGCATTAATGGTATCTTCAGTCAAAAGTTCAAAGGCGTGTTATCCTCTACGATACCTCAATACTGGGGCTAAAAGAGAAATAATATACTACCTGACTCTTGGTATTCTTTCACTTTTTTTTGGCATACCCACATTTTCTACTATTTACTGTTCAAAGTACAACTCTTCTCAGATTTTAAAGTCATTTTGATCAACTGTACTAGAAATAGTAATTCTTGCATCAGTCAGGGCCAACAACAATGCCTTCATCCTAATCTCAACTCTATTCAAATTTGTTGACAAATTCCACAATATACCAATATGATCATAAAGACAGAATGGCACAAAACTATAAAACACTGAAATTTTTTGATGGGATACTTCATCCTTCCAAATATCTCATCATGGTGCATCTAAAGCATCTTAACTTATGCAGCCGTGCATTTTCCAGTTTTGCTTTGATATAGTACTGTGAATTTCCTGTGACTCTTCCAGAACCTTAAGGCATCCAGAATTTTTATTCAAGCTTAAACTTTTAAGCTACATGCTCGTGCTTGATATTAGCATCCTTCTAATTTTAAAGTTTAACCTTTTTTTTCCCCACTCGTTTTAAGGGGAGTTTCTGAACATCATGCCTGCAAAGGCAAGTATGAATATCAAAATCTCAAAATCAAAGAGCAAATAACAAAAAACCCAATGCATACCCATTTAAAAAAATATTATAATTCTTAAGCAGCTTAATAATTTTGTTGTCTCTCTTTAACAAATAGCTTTTGTACATTTTAAGTTGGCAGCTCCCACTGGTGTACTGCTTAGAACCACTGAAACTTCCTGTGAAATATCTTGCAGGTCACTGTCTTACACATTTTGCTAAGCCAAACTTAACTCTACCCTGGATCAATTCCCAGAATATTATACCTTGCTAAAGATGATTCCTTGCTGAACCCTAGACTTTGGGAGACTTATACAGTCCTACAAAAGTCAACAGGAAAACACCTCCTACTGCCTAGGTGGGGAATTAAGATTGAGCGCATCACAAACTGCTCACCTTGCATGCACAATGACGTTCACTGTTCTACTGACCTTTCAAAAATGATTCTATATGCTTTAGATATCTTTTTTTCCCCCTGTATTCTTCTAAATAAAAACTTACAGACAATGTTTAGTATTGGTTTGTTTCCTAGGAGTTTTAGTGCTGCATCTGAAACAGAGTACATGGAACAGGTGAGAGTGCCCACAGCAGTACCACCACTACTTACGTAGTTTCACAACATCCCCTTTAATGAAAACCTCCCTTCTCACCAGCTTCATTTTGAGACACCCTCATACCTCACATCTAAGCTTTATGGCAGCTTTCTCTATATACATTCTAAGACCGACAACAGTAATTCTTTTTTCATTTGAGCTTTGAGGGAGACAGACAAAACAAGGAAGCTCTAGCACTCTGCTCCAAGCCAACTAGCAGCTCTGACAGAAGATGTATTGGTCTCATTGCTGGCCCCAGGAACACCATTTGATGTTAGGATGAAGGTGCCATAGAGAGCCCACAAGATAAACAGCAGAGAGCCAATACATTTATGTGGCTTACCCAACTCTCTCCTTGAAGTCTAATTGTAGTTTTGCTTATAATTAAG
>JANHGO010002810.1:0-28827 GCA_024606505.1 Aquila spilogaster
TCTGAATTCAAAGCTTTGCCCTCTCTCACCCTGGCAGTTTACAATGTAATGATGATTGATAGCCAGATGAAAGCATTGGCTGAGGCCTGTCTTTTTGCATTGTGCTGGGAAAGAAGTGTAATGATCAATAGCTGCAATGGTTTCAGAAACCATTTTGGTTGAATGTGACCTTAATTACCCACTTAAGCAGGCTTTGGCCAAATTGATTTTATACTGCTTTATACTGCAGCAGGTTAAAAATTAACCCTAATCTGAGATGCATTTTACAAGGTTTCTCCCTGCCTTGTTACCTAAAAAGCTCCTAGTCGATATAATCTCAAGCTGACATTCATGAACTTATGTAAAAAGGAGAAGTCACCTTTCACCAGTGACAGATTTCTACTGTAAAATGATATTGGGCCAAATACTTATCTGCCACCAAAGCTCTACTCCAATGACCAAAGACCTAATATTTGGCTAGTGAGCAGAATGTGAGCTAGATTCCCAAACAAACTAAAGCTTTTTCGTTTAGACCCAGGAATCACCGGCAGGTTTAAAATGCCCCAGACAAGTAGCAGTAGATGCCGTTGAGACGGGAAAACTGCACAGGAGCAAAGTGACTGACTTTGTTAGAGATCAGGTTGGCAGAGTATTTGGAACAGGAAGCACCAGCGTTCTGCTCAAGAAGTCCTGACATGCCCACATCACTTAAGGAATACCTTGTACAAAATCATTCTAGAGAAAAAAAAAGGGACAAAAAGACATTATCCTATCAGAACAAGAGAATCCTCCAGAACAAGTCAAGGCACAGAGGTAGGAAAGCCAGGACTTCCTTTGTACTCTGCATTAAGGGTAGCATTCAGAACTTTGCTAAGACTGCTATAGCAGGATCAAAACTATGGTCAAGTCCAAAATAGATTTACATCCCTGTGTGAGGGCAAACTTCTTCTGACAGAGAGAATTCCTGTCTATAGTTCCTCACCACACAAGCTCTAGTGTGCAATTGGAGGAGGCATGGTGACATATTCCAGATCTGTTCTTATAGTTCAGCCAGTGTGAAGAGACAACATATCATAGTACCCTTCCTGAAGGAGCTTTACAACTGTCTTTTATAAGAGTTGATCAGTATTTGCACACAATCTGTGTTTCCATGGAAACATTGTGGAACTCCACCTCTAGGTAGTGTGGACAGGGAAGCCTGTTGAGCTCCAGTCCTAGTTCAGCAGATTGTAATGTTCTGCAGACATAAGTTAGCTCCTGGGCAGGACACAACAAAATCTGATGTCCCACATAAGTTAATGGTAGTTCTCACTTCTTAGTTTAATGTAATCCATTACTGTCATGGTTTTATGATTTTTGTTATTGGTATTCCAGATCATAACATCATGTAAAGCACTGGGAGTTAAAGAGATAATGCTCCAGTTCCATGGACTGCCAATTTTGTGGGTGCCTTGTTCTCAGAAGAGAAAAAGAACTACATACCCCAGAGGACTTTGCATTCTCATTTTCCATTCAGATTGAAAGATAAAACTGCTCACAATTCCTGACACTGTCCTCTTCCTTTGCTGCTCATCTTGGCACTGCGTGCTCCCTAGCTGTCTCGCTTTCAGCTTTAGAGTAAGGCCTTTGGGTTTTGGACACACTCTCTCTCTCTTTTTGTTCGATTTATTAAACTCAATTCTAATTATATTGTATTACATTGTCTTATCTTGCATTCTCATATCACATTTAGTAAATCAACTTTAACTTTGGGCTGGTAGGCCTGCTGTCCCCCTGTCACGGACACAGATAGAACTAGTGATAACTCTGTGACAATTACTCAAATTTTGGCTTTAAAATGGCCCCAAACGTTCTCACTTCCACTGATGGCATTTTCCAGCTGGCATAGCTGGCTGCCCCAGGTTACAGGCTAAAGGCTGACTGTCACGTTCATACTCAGCTGTAGCCCTTCACAGAAAGCTATCCGAGGGCCTCATACTTGTCCATGAATGGCCAGGAAAAAGAACTCATGCAGAAAGAATCATACAATGCTTAGCTTACTGACACGCCACAAACAGCGATGCATTCCCAGACAACTAGCTGGCACAACAGGGAGTATGGAAGCAAGGGTTAAATATGGAAGGAATAAATTTTCTAGGTATGGCTTTGCAAAGTAGCTGTTGCTCACTGCTGGAGACATGACAGGGTTCTGATCCTCCAGTCTCACTCTGCAGCAATGACATACTCCAGCCAGGGCAAGTACCTGTACATGCATTTCACTAAAGCCTTGATCAGCTTTAATACCTGTTCCATAAAACAAAGTATGCTCTTGGCTTGCACACAGCATGCTCTGGAAGATGCTTTTGCCACCTGTATTTTAAGGAAAGCACTTTCTGTTTTGTTTTATTCCACCTGACACTGATCTCCACATGGCCCTCTTCTCTGTGAGACAGAACAGCTGTTTGATGTCAGGAAGAGGCCTTCCTCAGCCATTATTTTGGTGCAGCTGCATGCCAGCACCTGCAGCTGCTACTACTTCTAACTCCTATCTTACCTTTCAATCTACTGATTTTATTCCCAGTCTCCTACTGTATTTTTTTTGCTTTTAACTTAGAAATCTCCCTTTTGAAGGACAATGAAGAAAAACTTGCAATTTTGCCTTTGAAATGAGAACGATTCTAGTTATATCATTTGCAGTACTGATAATGAGGTTCAAACAGACAGCCATGATACTAAAAATTGTGGGTGCTCTTATATGGGGGCACTGCATGGTGCAATGTCTTTGAAGCCTAACATCCTTTGTTGTAAAGCTGATCTAAACAATCTACCAAGATTAGAAAGCTTTTGTTAAAATTATAGTGGTCACAGATATAAAAGGTATTTTGATATTGTTCTTTTGGACTTTTTTAGGCAACTCAATACAATGCATCTGGTCTCCAGTGGAAAATGACTACATTCAATAAAAAGAGAAGTCCGTTTCATCTTGCGGGTGGAACAGCAGTAATATAATGTGCATCTCTGGCCCTCTCTGGTGATCAAGCCACAAAGAGCAGCTCTTGAATGCCATTTCTTCAAAAGAACAGAAGCAGCCCTCAACAAAAGAATAGATGTAGACATACTTAGATATCCATTTTAATTTCTTGAAATAACCACATGTTTCTCTTTGGATCAGCCAGAAGACACTGACATCATCTCACTCTTCTATTTCTAAGTTAAAAATGATCCACTTAACACATTTATTTCCTGGAGTCAGTAAGGGACCCTGCAGCAGACACACACAGATTAATCTGCCTTTATATTGGAAATGTTTCTATTTAAAATGCAGTTTTTGGTTAGAGTGCTCTCACATGTGCCATTGCTTCCTCCACATAAAAGAGGGTGCTTTGATATTCCCATTCTTGAAACACATCACCGTGCATTTTAATAATCCCAGCACAAAACTGCTAAAGTTAAACCAGCCTCCCGGCCTCTGTATTGTTTGATTATTGACACATGCAGCAATTCTGAACTCTACTTGTGAGTTTATCTGGATGCAATGAAGAACAGATTTGCTTAAATTCTTGGTGACAGAAGTAAAAGAGGGATAAAGGAGAGGTTTTTTTCCATCACAACTGCTACCTACTTAAAAGAAAATCTCCCCCACAGCAAAGTTATAATATGATATCTTGGAAGAACACTACCCCATTATTCATTGAAACACTGTTTAACTCCACATCAAGACAGAATGATATTAACTAGCTAAGGACTCCGAAGATACTGATCAGATTGTTTTAAGTTTCACTGAGACTAGAGCTGGGAAAGGTTAAGATGCACTTCTCTGCAAGAAAAGCAGAAAAAGCTTGCTGCCAGGGCAGCCAGAAAAGCTACCCATGATGTTGATAACGCCTTATTCATTCAAACAGCTACTTTGATGAAGTCACTTCTTTTTTCCTGCAGTCCCTCTGCTGTGGGCTGGAAAGGTAATGCCAAAGGAACACATTTGGCAGTTGGAAAAATATTCCATGAACATAGGAACATTCAGCAGAGAGAAAAATGACTGATTGAAACCAGATGAAGCCAGCTCATGATCTCGGCTTCCACTGCTGAATAATTAAGTTCATGTAAAACTGCCAGGCATTCCCTCTGCCATGTGAGAAACCCCAGGGAAGACCAGGCCTTTGTCTTCTTCCGACACATACAGAGGTGAGCATATTATCGACTGACAGTAGGTCCACAATATTCATCACTTTCCTTGGCTCTGGTGAATATTAGTATGTCCTGCGACTTTCAGTCATGGGCAATTATCAGGAAATCATTATGCTAGAAGCCCTGTTGATTGACAATCAACAAGCCCCCTAGTGCAAATGGTGTCTACATATTAGGATGTTCTGTTGTTTGTATGCCACATAAGGGAAATATTGTCAAAAGCTGCAGTGTAAATCAGATGAACCTGTGCTTGTGCATTTGTCTCTGAAACTTCTGATCATAGTAGAATTAGCAGACTGTATGTATGTAATTTGGTACACAGAGTACCAGAGAGAAGCTTGTCAGTTTGGTTATTTAGCCTGGATTTGGGGGCTTTACATGGTCTTGCAGATGTCACCTCCTCTCTCCATGCTTTATCTGCTGCAATAAGAGTTGCACCTATACAAAACTACTCAGCTGAAAGCTCAGGTACCCGTGTTCCAACAAGTTGCAGCCTCACCTTTGACTGCAGGTTGACATTTTAAGACCTGGGAGTTGAAATCTTTCTGCTCTGTAGAGTACCACACAATGGCTCTAAATACTACTGCAGCGTAAATGATAACAATAACAGAATTACCTGCCAGCAGTAATTTAGAGAGAACCAAGCAGCTAGTGCCCCTCATTGAAACATCTGTCTCAGAGAAAGGGACTTTCAAACTTTCTTCTATAATTGGACAGCGCAATCAAAATTTTCTAGTCAAAGCTAGAAAATCAGACATCTAGCTGGTTTGGAAAATCACAAAATCACAATCACTAATCTAAACGTTATTCACTAATGACCTGTATATCTGAGACAGAAGAAATAGGCGGTCCCAGTATAAGCTCCTTAAAATGGTGTTAGAAAGAACATGAAAAGGAGATAGAAAATGTGATACTTGTCAGAGATATCCGAGAAGGGCCATACTTAGGACATTTCTATCAGTCATATATATGACTTTTCCATCAGTGAATAGCACTCCACAGAGATCTAGTGCTCAACACGAAGCACTTTGAAAAAGTAGTAATGGTTGGAATGTCCCTCTGTGTCTTCCCCTCTATGAGTCAGCCAAGAAAATTCCCAAATCTTGCTGACTGACTTCCCACTGCAGTTTTAAACAGAGAGGGTATCCTCATAGATGCCAAGCTGGTAATTTGGTAAACAAAATGTAAGTACAGAAGTTCAGAGTTCTAAATGGAACAGGCACCAACCTTTAATAATGATGTATTTTACCCCAGTATAAGTTCACATGAAAGAGTTACATAATTCATGTCACTTTGTTAAGCAATGCTGATTAGAAATTACCATGTAACTTGATCCATGAATGACATGTAATCAAGACAGCAATTCCAAGGACAGTGAAATGAGGTGGCAGCCCTTTTCATTCCTGCTCTTTCTATCCAGCAAGATTTCAACTGAAGAAAATTTCAACATTCACTGTTTCACAGCAAAACTTTGCTGTTTTAGGCTGTATTGAGGGGCTTCAAAATACCAGCTAAATTATATCCAGACAAACTGAACAGCCTGGCTTAGTAAATGTAATTCATAATGTAGGCCACTCGAGGGAGTATATGAGTGGCAGATGAAAAGGTCAAGATGATAACTTACTTGTGAACTATAAACAACAATTTTGCTATTGAAAAAAAAAAAAAACAAAAAACAAAAAAAAAAAAAAACAAAAAACAAAAAACAATAGTACAATTACCAAAGTATTATGTTCTGTGAAGATCAGACAGTACATCAGATTTCAAATGATCTCATAAGATCTGTTTCTAATAATTAGAAATTGTTTGAAAAGTGGTTATGCAGGCAGAGCCACTGGGCTGGAGCCCACCTTCCCCTTGGCCTGCAAACATATTGCCTCAGTTGGATGGCTGCTGACTTGGAGAACGTGCTGAATAGGCTGCTTGACACATTTGCATTCAAAGTTTTTACTGATGGAAAATGATGTTTCAATTGATTATACATCTCTGTAGAATTTCAACTGTGGTCAACTCTTTTAAAATTTATTATTTTCTACTTTTCTTTCATTTATTTACATTTCTTCCATTGAAAGGAAGGAAGTTAATGCAAAAAAAAAAAAAATCAATCTAACCTGTTCTTTTCCAGATTTTTTTTTTTAAGAATACAAACAAACCATTTAGAAATGAAACAAAAGAGTGTTTCACGCTTCCAGATTCTCAAAGAAAAATCAACATACCTTTTCCATTTGTTCTGCTAGGAGCAGAAATTACTGGGAGGACTTATCTTGGAAGATAGAGGCTTAAACTGCAGGTACACATGAAAATACTGGCACCTGGGAAGGGCTTAACAGATGAAGAAGGCAGAAGCAAGAGAACAGCAAGAGCAGTAGGAGTGTACATCCTATTCCTGCACCTCCATTTATGGGTAGGGACAGTCCCTATAACTGACAGCTCAGTGCTGATTTCACCTGTGTGTACCTGAAGATTCTCATCTTTCAAGAGAAGGAGAGAGAAATGGGACCACCATCCTTACCTTCAGCCTACAAGAGGGGAACAAAATGTGCTATCCAAGGAAGCAATATCTCACAGTCTTCTTTGGTCCACTGCCACCACCAGCTGCATACTCCACAAGTCACCATGTCCTGTTGCAGATGTTGGGTCTGCTGGGACAGCTGACAAGTCAGCAGATAGTGCAAAGGAACAAGCTCAGGAGGTGTTCACGGGGTTGATGCTGAAAGTTACAGGGTTAACAATACCTGGGCTTTCTGCACTCTCATGTTCTGTTTGTGTACTTGTCCTTATTAATCACTGTGGGGGAATGACAGAAGTCACTCAAACTCCACTAAAGATCCCCTCTCCAGTCTCAGAAACATCTGGTTTGTGTGCTGCAAAACTTATTTATTTAAAAATAGACAGGATATTGAACCAGCATGAGTGGGGAAAAGAGATGCAACCAAGCACTAAGCTAAATCCCATGAGAGGAACACATAGAAGTGGTGCAAACTGGATGAAGTCCATTCTTAGCACTTACCTCTTCAGTTTCCAACAGGAAAGACAGAGGATGGTAAACCAACGGTGTGAAAGAGGGAGGAAAAGAGACAGAGTCAGACTTTCTGTGAACAGATACTGTAACATCTGTATCAATTGCAATTTACTACCTTAAATTAGCCTCAGCTGTCACAAGAAAAACAGAGAAACATGAAGATGGTATCTCCTGCCATCTCCTCAACTCCACTAAAAACAAGATACAGTTTGCATGCATAAGGAAACCCCAAAAAACTCTTCTGAAAGCCTCCCTCTTATTTTCTCTGGAACAACCTGTGCAGGTTGGTCATTATGTTACTAGAGTTTCAGCTTTGTGTTCGATATGTATGCTCCATTTCTGTAATGCGGGATGCTATCACCAGGCAAGGTCACAGGTGCCACCCCTACACTCCTGCTTCCCCTGTGACAACAAAAATTAGCACCTGAGGTGCAGTGATGTTGGATCCTGCTTTGTTCTATGTCAAATCTAAAACAGGAAAGAGGAAGTTCCTGCCTCATCCATTCTTCCCTTCCTTTATTTTCCTGCTTCTCCCCTGTTTGGAAAACAGTCTAGCTTGCAGAAGGTCTATAACAACTAATTTTTTCCTGCTGATTTCAAGCACTGGAATAATTTCTGTAAGCATAACAAATGGATAAAGCAGATAGTGAGAACAAAGCACTTATTTGCCTACAGTCAGGGGCTGCTGATGTCAACAGTAATGCTCATCTTGTCCTTCTGTGGCAGTGATTTACATCTAGGCTGATGAGACAAACATCCATCCCCTGCACTCACAGACAATAAGCTCCATAGGAAGCAAAAACAATATCCTTCAAAAGCGTGAAGATTAATGAAGAAGGCAAATTTTTCCAAAAGTGACTGATCTTCTGATCTTTCAGAAAGAAGGTGGTGGATTTCATGTCAGGACTGGTACTACAGGACTGGAAGTACTCAAAAAAAAAAAAAAGAAAGAAAAAAAAGCTCTTGCTGATTTAGTCAAAGTGAAATACTCTGCATACACAGTCTTATTTATGATCTCAGAAGATTTCCCCAAGGACTCAAAATTATTTCACAGAATTAACATACACTTTCAGATCTTTCTCTATTGCCAGTAAATCAAGCCTGGTATAATCATGAGACAGGGATTGTGAAACACTTTTTGTGTGAGTCTCAAAAAATGAGATTCAGTGTAGAAATCGTTCTTAATGAGGTTTTGAGCACAAAGCTTCTAATGTTCAGTGGTGTCAAAGCATTATATATTTCTTTCCTTTCAGAAAAACAAAATATTATTTAAAATAAATATAGATTATATTTCATATAATTGTAGGAGTGACAAAAACACCTTGATACACATGGAAAAAAAAAGACACTACTCAATTCCACAGAAATTAGGTGAATCCATAGAGCTGTGCAAGACCAACCAACATAGCCTTTCTTTTATATTAATTAAACAAAAATGCTATAAAGTACAGAAGTAATGCCACTTAGAAAATCAGAAGGACATCCTTTGATCACTTACACTAAGGGATTTAAGAAAACTTGACACCTTTGGATGCCTGTCTATCTCTTAGAAATGACAGTGACTAAACATGCAGACACATCAGCACAAGAAAAGAGAATTTCACTCATGCTAGATCTGGTCTTGTCCTGACTTTTTAATGCATCCTGCTCAAAGGTAGAGGTAGTAACACCTGGGTGTTACTTGGAAATCAAGTAGGCCTAGACTCTCTCATGCCAGGCTCTGCACTCATACCCAGCAGAAGATCTAAAGAGAAGTCCATCTCCAAATATGAGATGCACATTGAGTGAGAAAGGCAGCAATGCACAGAAAAAAGTCAGCTGAAAAAGAAGGCTGAAGAAACCAGAAGGATTAATTTTCTGACTTGTACTGTACTCGGTTCCCTGTCCTGGACTCTAGCAATGACCAGGAGATCATGATTCACAGCCAACAGAGAAACCTCCATTGCCTTGAATCTCAGCTCAGGCACAAACTGCATAAAACAATCAGGAATTGGACTTAAAGGCAGCATATCCCAATGCAGATATTGATATTTAGCAGTAGAAGTAGCTACAAAGAAATGAATGGCAAAGGGAACAATTCTGGAGGCTAAGCAAGTTTGTAGACATTGAGTCAGCTGACTGAACTCACCCTCACATTGCTACAAGCTCTCTTACTTTCATGGGACTAATTCCTAATTCATACCAGATATGGCAGCATCAGAACAGCATTTCAAGCCTGAACTAATGGGTGAGATGCCTCACAGGCCATCTCCCCAGCAGGTGCACACCACTGCAACTCCAGCAACAGGCAGCCTTCCCAGCTGGTGTAAATCAGCATGGCAGCTCTGACATCACTGCTGATTTACACTGAAATGGAGGACCTGTGTGTACATACTTCAAATTCCTGATGCTTTCCTTTTACTAAAATGGAATCTGTTCAGCTGCAGGACCTTGGAGGACAGAGATGGAGGAAAGCAAATTAAGCTCTCCCCTGTGTGCCAATGCATTGCACAGAAGTGTCTCTACTAGTTTTACTGGTCTCTAGGGACTTCTTTTTTCTTTTTTCTCGGAACAGCAGGCAAGTGTTGGGAGAAAGGCTACGTAATTAAAGCAAAGCATTAAAATGTCACGTAGCAATTAAGAAATAAAGAGCCGCTGTACTATTTGACAGTGTTTTTCCACATATGCAGGCCAGGCAATCATTGGCATATCCAAACCCAACCTTTGGAAAAACAGGCTCCCCCTCATCTCCTGTGCTGCCTGCAGTGCTGCTAAAAAAAAACAAAAAACAAAAAAAAAAACAAACCTACAAAAAAACCAATACAAAATACAACAAAGAACATGTGACCACCTGCATATGTAAGTAGAGATAATGATCATTCTGAATGCAAAGGCATGCATCTTTTTGTTGTGACAAATTTGGGAGAAGGAAGAAAAATATTTGATTAACTTACTAATGAGGAGTTTCCATGGCTAAGGTAGTACATGATAATATGGAACGAACAGCAGCCCATTGTTCGGGAGCAAAATGGAGCCCTGTGTGGGATCACTGCTGGATTCAGCACGCCACGGATGGAAGGGGGGAATAACACCACGCAGTTGCCAGGGGAAGGAGAGGGCATGGCTCTTTTACAGTTTTATTGGCCTTGTGTACAGGTCAGTAAGTCACGCACTCAAACACACGCACGAGCACACACATGCTGCAGCACAGAGTACGTCAGGGCTGGGAGGCAGCTGAAGCTGAAAGTTTAATGAGAGCCTGACACTAAGCTAACAAGGTTTTCAAACAGTGGCTAACAAAAAAACAGGGATTGGGGAGACTGTTTGGTGCCAAGATATTTGTTTTAATATTAACAAGGGCTGAATTCAGGCAATAAAAGACAAGGAGAAAAATAATATCTTCTGAAAGTGCTGAAAGCCAAGTTGTTCAATATTTTAAACAACATATGTGTTTAAATGAGAGATTTTTTTGAGGATAAAGAAAGAAAATACTTGAGCATGAAGCAGAAGCAAGTGGTTAGCAACACAAAACTTCTGCAAATATGCAGTAGTTAAAATCATTCTCTGTCCCAAACACCTTTAAAACCTGACATAACCTTAGCAGTGGGATGATTTGTAGTACAGCAACCCAGATCCCCAGAGAGTCGCTCCACATTCCCACAGATAAGGTCAGGATAAAATAATTTAATAAGGGTTCCCATTTATTGTTGCTGAGCATCTAAATGTATGATACTAATTCATTGTCTAGGTAGGTGAAAAACATCATATAGACCTAAACAATACATCCCAAGATTTTTTTTGAGGATTTTAGGATCCAAGCTTAGTGCTTTAAGATACGTCAGTGGTGGATGATCTATGAAGAGATCAGACCAGGATACACATAACAGATGCAGACACCAATAACAGTTACAAACACCAATAACAGGTACAGACAGGTTGATAAGGATGAGGAGAGAGTATCAGACAACTTCCATGGGCAAAGAAATTATATAGATCAGGACTTTTCAGGTCGGAAAAGATAGGACTGAGGAGAGATGCTTGAAGTCTATAAAATCAAAAATGATGCAGAGAAGGCAAACAGAGATTTAGTATTCTCTGATTTTATAACACAGAAATTAGAAACCCTTATCACTAATGCACTGATTAGGAAGAGCAGAAGTAGCTCTTCTTTCCAATTTACTCCCAACTCTAACCTTAATAATTAAGTTTGATACCACATTGTAATTCCAACGAGTCTGGTGTTAATTGTGACTAACACTGGAATGAAAAAGACAGTTTGAAGTTTTCATTTTGCTTTCTCATGAAATAGGCAAGCTCTCCTAAACATATTTTTCAAAGATAAAGCCTTCAGAAGTACATCAAATTAGCTAGTTTGCTGTTTGAAGAGTTATGAAGCAAAGCACAAAGAATGGTTTTAATTTGGCCCACCTATGGTTGTGTATCAACTTTAAGAAGTCCTGTTATCAGAACCTAGATGAAAACCCAAGAAATTTTCAGGCAGGCAAAGGTGAAAGTGCACAGTAAACTTTTCACTTTGAGGCTGCTCTACTGTTTTTGTGCATACTGCAATACCACCAAAAAAAAAAAAAAAAAAAATCACAGAAAACTGCAGAAAAGCTTGAAACTCACAAATTCAATGCATTATTCCGTATTTTATTATATTTAGCCATTTTTTCAACAGGCTGAAGGGCAGCTCAAACTGAAATTTGAACCAGTGTGACCCATGACCCTAAACTCATCTGAATACTACATACACTCAAACTTTACTAATTCTGCTTCATCTAATCTACAATATACAGTTACAGATTCTCAAATAATTCAAATATTCATAGTGACATGACTTACAGTTGTTAAGGATCTGGTCAGCAGATAATCAAAGAATGATCCTGACAAAGGAAACTAAGAAATGGCTATTCAGCTCAAACTGCAGACCACTAGTGTATAATGTCAGGTCTAAACAACACTGAAAAAATGTTCCCTCATATCTGGCATGTTTGCTCAGAGATAAATAGAGTGTGCCCAACATGATGTACTGTTGTACTGCAGTCTTTTGAGCTGTCTTTGCTTTACTTCCTTGGAATAAAACATTGATGTGTATGCTCCTGGTATCTTTTGCTCTGAAGATGTTAAAAGACAGTAACAGTCTTAGCAGTAGTGATGTGCTGCTGCTTTCATGGTCAATGGCACACTTGCCATTGAAAAATACTTACAAGAATGTACCAGTGAAAAGGTATTCACATATGGATCCTGTAACAGGACTTGCCATATTTGCAAAGTCTCATCTATCCAAATCCATACCTCTGGACTAGGTGATTTTTGAAGGTCCCTTCCAGCTGATCTATTCTATTCTATACTGAAAATAGACCAAGCCTAATTTCAGAAGCTACATTGGACTGCACTGCTTTATAGTGGAAAAGACCACCTCCAGTTGCACCTCCGATTCAAACCATCATGACTTTTTCCCTTGCATCAGAGAAAATGGTAAACCCTGCCCAAAAGCCACCAAAGTGTTTTTTTAGAATAGTGAAATTACTAATACAGATGTTCAATTCAAACATCTTCATATACCTGACACGATCAGGGAACCTGAAAGCTCATTCCAGTCCTAGAAAATGTAATCAGCTAATGAAAATAAAATACGTGCCCACATCCGATAGTGCATAAAGAAATTATGTAGCTGCCATCCAAAACTTATCTTTGAAACATTAGCCTAAATGACCAGATACCTGTTTACAATTGGGTCATCTGTAGAAGCATATAAAATATCCCAGAAATCTAGCCAGTTGTTATGCACAGAGCATTGTCTGAATTACTGACCAATATTGTCTCACTGATTCCCTGCTATCCCCCGCACTTCCATACAAGGCAGCCATCCCTCATCGTTTTTGGTAACTCAAAGCTGGCAAGGCTGTAACTCCATCCATAATTTAAACAAAATTTGGTTATCCCAAATCTATAATTCAATTACAAAACTATGTATTTTCTATCTTTTTATACAGATGTGGCAGCTGGAAACTAGCAGAAGTTCTGGCAGATGTCTGAATGCCTTTGAAAATAAATGCCCTAGGAAAGTATCAGGGATTAAATGGAATGAATTTAAATCAAATTCTTAGATCAATCTGAGTTCAACAACGTTTTCTATTAAGTTGCTCTGAAAAAAAAAAAAAAAAAAAAAAAAGGAAATATCGAGGATGTGTTATAAGCAAAGTCAGAACATTTGCAACAGCTGACATGCCACAAGGCAATGTAAAAAGAGATGACTGTAAGAATCCCTTCACCAAACAAGTAGAGAAAGAGAAAACTTTAGGGATCTACAATCATGTGAGCAGCAGTCTAGAGAAAAGACAAATGGCAGGGACTTTTTTCTGCCCTTCTGATTACATAGTCTCCTGCAGGGACTGTCAAGGGATGTTCATGAGCATGGATTTCCCTCCCTACATGTAATCCTACACAAAGCTCCAGTGCAATAGTACTCATCCCATTTTTTTTCTGTGCTGACTTCTGGTGTGGACAAGACCAGCTAAGCTGTGGAAAGTTATGCTGCCCAACAGAACTCTTGACGTGTTAAATGGAAAACATGGCCATAGACAGAGCATGTGTGCTCTGTCTTCTCATGCTTACTTGACCATAATAGCAGCTGATGAAAATTTTGAAAAAAAGTCCATCAGCCTAGCAAAGCTGAGTAGAGTTTTCTAGTATCAAAAATTTGAGGTCAATCAACAGCTGTCACCAGAGCTTCAGTGTTACAGCTACTCTTCTCAAACAAGGTAAAGTGATTTTGCCTTGGCTGTGAGACTATGTAGTTTCTACAATATTGCCACAGTACCAGCTCTTTTCTACCCGTTCTTTTTCTACTAAGAGATACAGTGAATACAAAACTGACTTGTATCACTGAAAATAGTTACTACTTCCATTCCCCTCCTGGTACCAACATATTGACTAAGTTGCAGGAGAATGCTCTTAAGGAATGTTTGTATCTCTTATTTTTCCAAATTAAAGAAAGAAGTGAATTTTTCTGTGCTATTCTCCCTTTGGAATAATAGAATCAGTAAACAAAAATACAGTCTCTAGGAAGAGAGTACCTCACCTTCAAAACATGCTGCATTAGCTCTTTGAACAAAGTGGCAATCCCATAAACTTAAAACATGTAAAACCTAGAAGACAAGTAGTAAAATAGTTCCATAGCTCTTCGGACAGAGCCAAAAAGCACCTTGCTTTGTTATCAAATAATGCAGTCACATTCTGTATCTTCAACAACACTGAGGATTGGCAGTTGCTCTCCTCTAAATATCAACGGTTTGCATTTTGAAAGCAATTTCTTCCCAGCATACTGA
This sequence comes from Aquila spilogaster, assembly GCA_024606505.1. Taxonomy (NCBI): domain Eukaryota; kingdom Metazoa; phylum Chordata; class Aves; order Accipitriformes; family Accipitridae; genus Aquila; species Aquila spilogaster. Next base: position 14,479 of record JANHGO010002810.1, read on the forward strand.
TCATCCACATCCTCCCTTTTAATTCTAAACATGGAGACAGCTGCTGACAGTAAAGAGCAGGAAATTTCTGAAACCAGAAATGGAAAGATTTCTGAACAGCATGAAGCTGACCTGTTAAAACTCATTGCCCCAAAAGGTCACAGAACGAGATTAACTGTGGCTGTGTACTAATGAAAGGTTGGAATCACTTTGTGACCATCCACATCTCTAGCCATGCTAGGGGGAGATAATTTCAGTAATCAGACCAAGCTTCAGGGCATAAACTGTGAGTGTACCTGTCAAAATAGGATTCTCTTTCCCTCTCCAACCTCAAAATTTTGAACAATTAGCCTTGCACATTAAGTGTCATCCACTTCTTTCTCCAGTGGTGGGTACCAGTCAGCACCAGAAACGTTGGACCCAATTTCTTCAGAATGGGTGGTTTCTACAGCTGAGACTTTTCAGTGTGACACTAACAAAACAAAGCACTGAGTGGACCTACTGGAAAATGACTCAGCCCAGAATACACTTGAATCCTAAACACAGCTTGCAATGTACATAATGTTTGAAACAAATAGAGCAGTCTTGTAAAATTATACATTTCATTTTCCAGTATAGTGGTCTTCCAAAATTTTTGCCACTGTCAACCCTTAGAATTTCTCTCAGCTTCACCCTTCCCATCCAAGTTTTCATTGGAAACACAACAAAGGTCGTGCAGTTTCAGAAAACAGCTACATACCTATTTATCATTGTCTTATGGACCAACAGTTGTCCATAACCCACAGTTTAGAAATTTCTGGTCTAAACCATCACAGATATACTAGGAAATAGCAACTAAACTATCCACATATTTAAGCTATGAGAAAAGGTTTTGGCAAATCTCACTATTCTTTTTTGTCCATAAATTATCTTCCAACAAATTGTGACTTAGATTATTTTATTTACTGTTCACAATTGCTGGATAAATAGAATCCACATGTCTTTAGACTCTGCTTGATCCCAGTTTCTCTGTTAACATGAATTGCAACAGTCACTATGTCTTTTCAAGTAGGTAAAGATTCTGCTAAATGCTTTGTACTGTTGGTCAGTCTGACAGTTTTACAAGCAAATTCTTGTCAGTAGTTATTTTCTGTCTTTTACTGCAGGGAAATAGGCAAAATGATTTGGTGGCTGTCTACTGAACTGATGAATAATGTGTCCACTAGATGACTTGCCTACTGGAACTCAATGTCAGACATGAAATTACTGTATATAAGATCCTCTTGGTTTTCATTTCTGTGCTTGTACATGTAAGACCATCACCTTGCAACTGTTTATTTTTAAAATTGGTACTTATGGCCCCAGTTCCACATTCCACCGGCATCAATGTAACATCACACCTGCTTAAAATGACTGTTTTCTGTTTAAGATAATTGTTATGATAATGTTGAAACACTGTAACTATTTAGATGGTGCTAAAATACAAGCTGTCATGGTTTTGCCTTTTTTTTTGCACTAGCAGTTATAACACTGTTTAGATGATGCCTACTCTACTGTCCCTGCAGCTTCTCAGCGTGTTCAGGAATAGTTTGAACACTTACATGTCATTTCATTTTAATAGAAATCTGAGTGCCAGTCACTTGCAAATATGTTTCTATGTGCCAGACTTTTGCTCTTCTGCACACGAGTGTTATGATGAAATCCCTGCCCGCTGCACTTGTGACATAAATCAATGCCTCATAGAGGGCTATGTATCTTTTGCAAGGAACAGGAAATAAGGCCAGAAAAAGGAGGAAAATGACCCTAGGAAATGGAAGAACTACTCACTAAGACAGATCCTGTTCCTGTTTTTACTGGGTCTATGATAAGAAGTTGCATTTTTGGCTTCTGTTGCTTTACATTACAATACCCCTTCCTCATCCAGTTTGGTATGAGTGAACAGCGCAGCAAATGGAAAATAACATGCTACATAGTCATAAAAGATATTCCAAACATCCCATAATATGTGACCACATAAAAATTGTTGATCATAGCAGAAAATGGTTCTGTAAATTTTCCACACACTTTCTATGGCACTGGATGCAAATAAATAAATAAATAAATAAATAAATAAATAAAAGGAGAAAATTCCAGTATTGTTGTAATGATTCATTTTTGTTTGTTTGTTTGTTTTATTAAATATCATTCAGTAGTTTCCTTTCTGGCAGAGAACTGAAATAGGTGAGCTCAGAAGGTTTTAGGTGTTTTTCTACATGAATTATTAATACAACAAGCTCTGTTGATACAGGATGGCAAAAACACTGTTTTGTTACTTGAATTTTGATTACAAGATAAACATTTTAATGAAATCTTGTAAGTTGTTCTTGGAGCTAAATCATCCTTTTTGGTTTAAGTTTTATTCTCTATTTTTCTGACTGAATGACTGCTGCAAAACAAGCTGGGAACTGGCTGAAGAAGAGCCAATGTCAGGTTGAAGTAAAAATGTATTTGTTCATGGTACTGTCAAGTGATATGGAAGCCCTGGGACACTGAGAGCTGCACAGGCACATAATAAGAATCTCTGTAGCAAACAAGGATGTATGAGGTCAGGAGAAGGTGAAGAACAGAGCAGGGAATCAGGAACCTTTATCTCCTAATATCCAGTCCAGTGCCTTTCCTCAGAATAGTCTCAAATGATCCCTTATGATCTCTTTCTCCCATCATAAAATTTCCTTCTCTGTTTTTCCACAAGAGTGCTGGCACTGATGCACTGGAGCAGCCTGGGGTCAAACCAGTATAACTTCCTGAAGTACTCAGTGCCATGTGTTTCCAGAAGACATTCTGATCTTAAATCTGCTCTTATAATACAAAAATGGTAAGATGTAATGACCAGATTGCCTTCTGCCAGGCATTCTCATATGCCTTTTTACTGCCTCTTTATTTTCCTCCTCCAAAGTAAGCTGATCTGTTTGAGAACTGACAGAGAAGCACAGAAATGCTCAAATACCCTCTGAACATTTCCTAATGTGCCCAGCTCTTCTTTCTACCTGTATGCACCAAGCTCCTGGTGGCTGGCACAGAGCAGTCCCATTGATGTCCCTGCTGCCATTCCCATGGCAACTGCTGCCATGCCAGTTCTGATGGAAGATTTTGAACAGATCCAAATTTCTGCTTTTTGGGCTATTTTCCAGCTTCTTTCAGTACTCAAGATGTTTAGAAGAAATTAGATTTCAGCAGGACTGAAAAGAAGTTATTATGAGATTTATGACAGTCAAAAGAAACTGAAATTTGTCTGGACTGCCTAGATGCATTGCAGCTCATTTAAAAAAAGAAAAGAAAGAAAAAATAGACAAGCCACCTACAGATGGTATCAACTTTCAGATAACTCTAACTTTGAACTGGATTGATACCAGTAACCCAGTTTAAAGACATACTCATTGCAAAGGGGCAAAACCACGCAATGAGTAGACTTCTTCACTTTATCTGAGCCCTTCTGAACCATACAGCTGCTTGATCATGAGGCTCTTATCAGCTGTGGTAACACAGCACATTGCTCCACTTCAAACTTGAAAAGAACTCTTGCTCTGTGCATGCACTCTAGTATCATCACTCATGCATTTAAAAGTAATGAAGCACTAATTCAGCTAGAAACAATATGTGATCACGTGCTAGGAAATTTCTGTGATTTCTTTCTTGGCTGCACATGCAGACATGCATAAATTTCCCTTGTGGGCGTCTGTTTCCCCAGCAATGAAATGGAGGTAACAATACTGTTCTGCCCTCCAGGGCTGCTGGGGATGAAAGCACTAGAGACTCAATGATAGTACAGTTACTGAGATCAGCTAACTCAGAGGAATTCCTGTTGCAAAAGGGTAACTGAGGTAAAACCATACAACCCTGAATTTGGGATTGGACAGGGATCTGAGCCTTATCCCCATTCCAGGGTTAGGGCTGTGCCTGCAGCAGCAGCAGCTAAGCCAAGACACTCTCCAAGCTCACTACAGAGGCTGTGCCTCTGGTTTTGGTTTGGGTTCCTCTCTGCTGGACCCAGACCAATCTAAGAAAGCAATGAGAGAAGCACAGTTACCATAAAAGCACAGACAGCGTGGTTGCAAGAGCAGGAGATAAACTTGATCTCTCTAGCTCAAAACTCCTTTAGCTTACACAGCCTAAAGAATCTGGACTTGGCCAGTAGCTTGTCTATATAAACACCAGTTTTCTGCTCTTCTCCATCACTAAACTCCCAGTTGATCAGGTATGATTTTTCGTCTCATCCTGACACTGCACTTCTGAATGCCTCTGCTCTTCTGTACTAGAACTGCACAACACACAACTCCATGCACAGAGCAGAGACCTCTGTACGGTTTTTCTCTCCCTCTAGGAATTATGCAAACTCATCTGCGGCTTTTCCGGATGCACCTAAAGCTCTTCTTATTATAACTAAATAATAACAACAAAAAACCTGCAGACACAGAGCTTTGTGGATTCCTTCTGTGCCTTGCTAGCATACACATGGCTCCCAGTGTCCTTTGAAAACAAGATGTGTGGATTAGCTACACCAGCACACAAAGCCCTTTACATACATTGAAAACAGGAATGAGGTCTTTATTTTGTGAAAGACCCGCATGGTCACTGTCTAGACTTACCAAGCACCCATTTCATTTCAGTGCATCACCACAAATTTAACTTAATGCACCTTAACAAATAAAAGCTCCCTAAACAATATACCAGCAACAGGGCATCAGAAGTTCAGGCTCAATGTTTCTGGGATAATTTGGTGTTGCTGTTCAGCTCGTATCCCCAGGCAGAGTGCTGGTGATGTCTCCTCACTGTATCCAAAATGAAGGTAGATGGGCCATGCTGCAATTTTCTCCTTTCTCTCTTATTTTATTTTTGGTCCTTTGCCTTCTGGCAGGTTTTGGTGGGGAAGGAGAATGAAATGAGAAAAAAATGGAATGATACTCAAAATGTTTATTAAAATATAACAATAACAAGACATTACAGATTCTAAATGAAACACAAACAGAAACAGCAAATTCTTTCCAGTTTGGGGGAAAATATGTGTAATTATTTATAGTTAAAGTTTCCCAGATGGCATTTCAAAGCATGCTATACTTCTGGCACTTCCTGCCATGGGGTCAGGAAAAAGAAAACTGATTGCTATGGGTCCTCAAAAACCAAGGGACATGACACTGATAGCATTCATGCACACATACATTTCATCACTTCATTCCCTGAAATATAGCAAAGCAAGGCCCAACTGTTTCAGTAAAAGGGTCTCAAACCAGTATTTCCGCTACCTAAGCAACCAGTTGTAGGCTAGAATTGCTCCATGAATCTTATCACAGTTAGACCAGGACATCTTTTCCCCAGAGTAAAGATATTATCAAATATTTCTCAAGCAAAAAGTTCTCAGACATTTTTCCAAAGGCAAGTACTAATTACGTGTAATGATCAAGATTGGTATAACTAGACTTTATCATTGCAGTACTCTTTTTAAACACAGCTGCCTGCTCAGGGGCTTCAGAAGGTGTGGCATGAGCGATACCTTTCCAAGACCACCAGAAGCAACCACACCATCAGGGGCTGAGAGTCAGCATTCAGCAAAGCAGAATTTTGTTACTTCCTATTTCATACTATATCAGAAATACGAAAGCAGAAAGCACAACAATACAGGGCCCTCTTTTACAGCTCAGGTTCAATGATGAACTTCTACCATGCCCGAAAGATGTGCCCAACTAGCGTTCTCCAGCAGTTCCGCATAACTTCCACAGTATAAACTGTCCTGTTCTATGAAACTTCATGAAGGCAGCAAAGGAATCCACACGCTACATGTTTTTTGAAGGACTGTGAAGCCTATAGATTAATGATCCTACACCAGGAGTCTGTAGCAGAAGTGCCTTTTCCACTGTTGATACACCATGGTGTTGAATATTTTTCCGAAATCTGAAGTAATTCATAATAATACTCTTAGAGTTGAACTTCAACTCTAAATTCTGCTGCTGCTTCTTAGCACACATGCTTGAAAAGTAGTGCTTTGCTCTTCTTTAAGACCCCTTGATATGAGTGCACAGACATAATGGTAGATTTCTGAGACTCCACATGGGCAAGAATTATTCTCTCTTTTCAGAAAATGGCAAAAAAGGTAACTTTGATCTGCAGCCTTTGAAGCAGATTTGTTTACAGCTGCTGCAAACTCTGTGTGACCTTGGGAAGTCAATCAGACCTGCATTTTCAGAAGTACAGATCCTCAGTTCTGTGGGAAAGGTAACTATCACTGATCCTTAGGAAATCAGTCTCTTAAGGAAGGCAGCCAAAATCCCAGTTACTTTCAAAAAGTTACTCCTCTACATTTCTGCCTTCCAAGATCTGTAAAATTAAGGAAGATCTAAATCATATACATGTTCAACTGAAAACAAATCAATCAGAAACGGGCAACTGGAGTCATGTAAGAACTTCAACAGACAATTAGGCCACAGGGACACTCAGTCTTGCTCCCAAGTTACACAAAGTGGAGCAGTAATGCAGTTATATCTACAGCTTACTTGAGTTCTAATTCTCAGTTTTCACTGTTGAATTATGGCCCCTCCGGTACCTTATGGTGAAAAGAACAGTGTTTTGACCTTTCCCTTCAGCTATGCTGAGCACTAAATAGGGATGAGGGTGGTTTTGGCTTCACTTCATTGAATTTGGTATGAAAAAATAGCATTAACAATTCAGAGATGTAATCGATCATTAACTATCTGCCCTAAAAGCAAAATTTAAACAAAACAAAACAAAAACACAAACTCTTTCAAAGTGAAGTCTACACTTAGTTTACCTTCTTTGAGTTTACTAAAGCTGGGACTGCCTTGCTTGCATTATTTTCAACTTAGAAGAGCTACTGAGATGCAAAAATTCCATTTTTAAAATGTTTTTGTTACCTTTGTGATGTGTGAAGCAGTGAAACCCCTCTAGCATAGGTCAACCCGACAAAACATCTTACCAAAACAAATAAGGAAAACATGAAATTAATTTGTGTTTCCTTCTGTCATTTTAATTTAGCAATTCTATTTTTATTGCTATGCCAAGAAACAAAATAATGTTACATTGTCAAGCATACTGTGGCTGTTAGTAGCACAATCCATACAACTGGCCACTGTGAAGAACATAGTCCTGACACTAACATCCAGACCAAAAGCCTAACGGAGGAACTCCCTGAGTTAAAAAAACAAGACTCCTTTGACTACAAAAGGCATTGAGGCGTCTGAAATTCAATGGCCGTTCCCCACACAGTGAGCATATTTTGTACTCAGGAGTCATATCTTTTTTTTTATGGGAGCCATTTTGATTGGATTGCACAAGCCAACCTGAATTTTCCTATTCTGTTCTGAGACATGGAATTCACCATGCAGCGGAGTTACTCATGCCACTTAAGTCTGTATGAGAGGAATACTCATCACAGTCTTTCATGAATACAGCACAGGTTTTGGGGCAGCTGTACTTTGTCCCATTATCAAGAGAGGACAAGAGTAGGACTGGACTGAGGCAACAATCTGTTACAAAACATAATAAATCTTCCCTTGTGGCATGGTATTTTCCTGTGGTTTCATTTAAAATAGTTCATCTTTCACAGCTGCATGGGTACTCTCACAGGATAACCTGAAAAGAGGTATCTGCCTGAGATGTCGTTGAAAAAAAAAAAAAAGCTCAGGGATGTATAAAATGGTCACTTCTTCATAGCGGAAAGTTAATTTTTTCAGTAAGTTTTGCAGCTGCTTTGTTGTTCAGATTATAGCTAGAGTCACAATGCAGTGAATTCAAAGAATCTCTCCCACTGACTTCAATGGAAACATGGTTTCACCCTTAATCATTGAGTAGAATGACATATGGACACAGACTAAAACATGCAGGATGAGAAAGGTCATCACTGTAATACCTCTATTATTTTTTGTGAACTTCATAGTTTTAAAGCAACAACACTTACAACATCTAAATAATGTTATTTGCAGAAAGGTGCTACTTTTCCGTCTAAATCCATGCTCTTCTCTCCCTTCAGGCTGTTCAGCACATACTCTATGAACTGAGATAAAATTTTCTAAATATAACTAATTTTAGGACTAGAATCCAAATAACCCAAATGTGGTAAAGCAAGCCATTAGATCTGATCATCTTACACTGGAGAAAAGTTGAAAAACAATAGTACTGCTACGTAACATTTGAACACTTTCTTTTGCCACTGAGTTTCTCCCTTTGAATACTGGCAACTCTGTCTTGTGGTTACTTTAATTTCTGCTTTGAATGCTTCCCTCCAAGCTAAACTGGCTGGCTTTTGATTTTGCTTTGTTTTGTTCTTGTTTAAATTGTGGAATGGAAACCTCCAGATGTCAATATTCTAGTAAAATTTAACCTTGGAACAGCCCTTCCCAACATTCACTTCAAAACCTCACGCACACTGACCTGGTTTCTTCCAACACTGACTACCCTGCAATCTTCCAGAACAGCACAGCCACGCACTGGCCTGATGCTCTGCTCCTTGCCATTACCACCACACATCTTTAATAAACAGCAGTTTGCACAGTGAAGGAGGTCACTGGCCCACCTTGCCCAGAAGTCCACATTCAGCTGTGACTTGTACCGAATGTTTCGGAAGATGGCAAAAAGTCTTGATCCCAGTCACTTGCACAACTGGACATGAGTGAGAATGAGGGAAGGGGAGGTAAACTCAATCAGTCCCACAGCAGATCACTTAAACTTTGACTTACCCTAGCAATATAACTCCAAATGTTACTATCCAAATGCATAGCTGACCCTTCTCCCAAATCTTCTTCAGCTAAAACAGTAACGTTCAGAGGGCAATTATCTATGCTGCCAAAATGCTGCACAAACTGAGCTGCAGTTCTGTGCCCTGATGAGCAGCAATGGGCTCAGAGTTTGTGCCTCAGAGGAAGAATAACAATTTCTTGTCCTGCTTCCAATGCCCCACATTTCTCAGCTTTGTTCTCCAGCACCTATGATCTTTGTAAACAAGCAGTAATGAATCGTTTGCATAGATGTTAAGTTTAACAGGAAAATTAAAGCTGATATCTACAGACTAAGAGTGTTAATGGTGAGCTGAAACAGTGAATCTGTGACTGGTAGAAGTGAAGGTGGAATGAAGAGACAGACTACATATATGTTCATAAAAAATTGGTCTTCTCACTGACTTTCTGTATATCCATGGATGAAAAGGACAGACAAGTCTACACAAAATTCACTTAATGACAAACAAATCTAACGGAAGCATGAGTTTTAATTTGTACACTGTTCAAATTCACTGAGCACCCCTACAGTATCCCAACATTTACTTACTGCACACATAGGGACCTGGCTGTGCTTTTAAAAATGATTATAACCACATTAGTAGAAAATCATATTATCAGGTCAGCTAGTAAAAACCAACATAAGGTAATTTTTATTGAAATTAATAAAATGTATATAAATCAAGGATATGTTCCACTGACTTTATTAGCAATGTTACTAACAAGTCAGCGTAGTATATTCACTGCTTCTTGTTAAAATCACACCACACTGGAATCAGATCGTGCTGCAAATCCTCTTAGCTGGGAACAAACACATCATGTATTCTGGAAGAGTGGTGAAGGAGTTCCATAGCATGGAGGAGCACATGTCAGCAAAAATGAGTTTCCAAATTTTAGAGGATACTGAAGAGTTTGCAAGAGTGCTTTCAACAGACTTCAAGCCCAACAAAGATGATGGCAAAAATTTATTGTCTGCTTTTTTTCAAGGCAATATTTTATATAATTGGCAGCCTTCTCTTGCCTAACAGAAAAATAACCAAACAAAAATTCTAAAATACAGCTTAAATGAATTCCCATCAAAGGACTGAAGAAGTAAAAACGAAACTGACCAGAGGGAAGCTGTCTGCCAGTTGTTACGCTGAGCCGCAACATAATTTATTTTGAAACATTATTATAAATATAATAATTGAGTTTCATGCATAAATCACAAATTTGTAAGGAATAAATTATAGCTATGAGAAAATAATTAATGCAATGAACTCCATACAAGCCATCCCCTTGCAAAAGATGACGTAACATTTAAGCAATTAGCTACATAAGCAAGTACGTGATTGCTCATGTATTACAAGTAATATATTTATGCATTCCCCTAGAAAAAAAATATCAATTAGAAATAAGTATGCTCTGAATTTAAAGTAAAAAGAAAACGTGGGAAAGAACCTGAATGCCTCCTAACCCATGGTGGTTTTGTAGCTGCAGCTTAAAATCTACTCCTAGATTTATTATCCCTGACTTTTATGCTGTAGCAATGCATGCAGTACAACATATACCTGCTACGACAGTGAGCCAGATCCATAGAAAGGATGCATCAAATGTAACAGAGTAGTCCTAAATAGATGGTTTGCAGCAAATAAAGTCATGATAAATTTTGCTCAGGAATCAGTCATTCCTAGCTCATGCTTTCCTCAAGTCTGTTCTGGCTAACAAGGCTACTTGGAATCAGTACTTAGAATCCTTGTAAAAAAGGTATTTCTTATGTCTCAAAGGAAAAAAAATTCTGTATTCACTGAGAGTAACATTGTTTCTATTGAAGAAATGGGATTATCTGTATATCTATGGCTTCAGTACCTCCATGTTCTGACATCAGAGCTCTACTAAAAACAGTTTCTGTCCCCACAATCTTACTGTCTAACACATGGCAGACAGGAAATTACATCAAATAGAAATAAGCCCAAATTAAAACTGAAGGGAAGTAATTTGATCACCATCATGCACTGGCTCTATCACAAAACCAGGTCTATAAACCCAGTCTTCAGCTGGGCCCAACCTATTCCCAGATCAGCACTTAAATGACAAAGCCAAAGTGTTCTTTCAAGAACACTAATGCAGACCTGTGGTGTTTTATATACCAGGTCAGACTGACCAGCAGTATCCTAATTTTAGCAGCTTAAAATACGTGTTTTCAAAGAAAGCCAAAGATTTTGATAAAGCATCACACTGTATGCACCTGCCATCCACAAATGCAAAGGGACTGAGCAGTCAGTGGCATCAAGTTACACTACAATACTGCAGCCAAGCTCTCATTCCTAAGATGTACTGGGAATTGATCATCTTGAAGAGCACATGTATGACAGTATGTTTTCTGGGCTTTTACTAGCATTAAACTTCTGAAATGCCAATTACTCCACAGGAGCTTATTTGGCCAGGCTCTTCTTCCTCTTCTCTTGCATCAGCAACTGACTGATTTTGTGCCTAAAGAGCAGAGATCTGAAAACATAACACAATTCTGGTTTCTCTGCAGTCTATAAGGTAAGACTGATTGTAAATGCAACATTTTCCTCCCACATATGAGGCAGCAGGAAGTTTATAGAGTCATCTATGACACGACATATCATTAGGTTCTCATCCTTGAGAATCAGGCTGTTGGAACACAATTTTTGTCTGCAAAAGTATGTATTATGTCCTTGGATATATTTTTTATTGCAATCTATTATTCTCTTTTTTGTATAATTTAGAAGATTTGATGGAAGGAACAAATCATTGCCACGCAAATGACTGAGATGAAAGCCTCATCGTTGTGCTATGCCAACACAACTTAGGCCTTGCCAACACAACTTAGGCCTTCAAAAGTAGTCAGTTCCCATTGTAATCAAAGGGAGTTATGTGGTGAAAAGCCCACTGCAATCTATTGGAATTGCATCCCTAATTGTTTTATAAGTGCCTGTAGCCGCAAATAAATTTCTTTCTCAGTACAGTTCACAACTTTATTCATCAGCCAGCTGTTTCTTTTGCAACTCAAATCAGTGATCACAGAGGCAAAGTAAGTTCTTTGCAGGCATTCACAGCAGCTAATGCTGGTTAGCACTTTACAAGCTTCTCAGTGGCAAAATTTAAAATCTATCAACTATCAGCAACTCTGCTTTACCAACTGAGAGGGGAACTGATTTGTCCTTGGTTAGCTTGTGAACTTAAGCATAGAACTCAGGCTCTTGTTGGGTTTGAAGCTTACCCAGCCATTAGAATATACTGATATTTTTGAATCACTGCATTAGTAAACATTCATTTTGCAGCTCCTGATAGCAAGTTAATATCTGAACACCAGCAACACAGTACACTTGCCAAAGTCTGTGCTTCCAACACAACTTCCAAATATGCATTCCATGGCCTTCATGAACTTACTAATCCTTTTGGTTCCTGCTTGTAGCCAGCTGGACAACATACAAAGTTAGAGAAGAGTGAAAATGAAGATAGATGTTTTGGACACCCTCATCATACTGTTAGAACATGTTTACCTGTGTTACACATGTGCGTCTGTGCTAGTAATCTACACCTGGATAGGGCACAGTCTCGAACACTAGCATACAACCGTTCCTACAGCTGAAATATTAGCTTGCTCCCTGACATGATTTTGGTTCATGTCAGATGGACACTGTCTCCGGCAATGCTTGGGCATGGTATGAGAATTTTACAACCTGGGATTGTTTCCAACTGAAGCTTTGAAGCAAGACACTTTGCTATGGGTGGAAGGGAGCAAATGGGTGTGGACATGAACTGTGCCACACTTTCTGCTGCAGTGCCTAGGGGATGTCTCCTTGCCACTTCGTTCACATGAAATATTCTGAGAGCGTTAGAAACAATGGGGTTTGGCAGAGTCTAATTCAAGTGCTTCCCACACCATAAACATGAGCTTAACTACATGGTTTTCTATTGAACTCATTCCTGCTGCTAGCTGCTAGTACTTCAGTGATCACGCAGAAGCAGTTCTAATTCTGGAGGCATACACCCCAATCCTTCTTACCCACATCATTTAAGTTGTTTTTTTTCACAGGTGATAATGACTGTTTGAGCTTTCACTAACTTCGGTGGGACTGATGGTGTTCTGTGCATTTGCAAATGTCTGCTATAGTATATAGTCGCCTTGATATTCAGTGTCTGGCTTCAAAACCCCATGTAACGTAGAGATACTTCATATAGATTTTACACTAGCTTGAGATCCTTTGCACAACAGTTTACTAAATTTCCTCTGATGCTTCTTTGTACTAAGCCATATAATTAGCAGTTGTTTTTTCCTTGCTCAGAGCCTGAAAGATGCAATTTCAGCAAAAGCCACAACAACTATTATCACTTTACCCAAGTATGGAGTCTCAGGCTAAATCACAGAAGATCCCAACATGATATTTTCTGTATCTACAGCAACTGTGCTCTTAGAAAGCGGTGAAAGATTGCTAGAGTCATTTGATAACCACCTGGTGAACACAAAAAAAAAGGCTGTTAATTATAACCTCAGAGCAATTATATCGAATTATCAGGAATGAATAGAATTAATCATGGGAAGCTATCTCATCTGTAGAAGATATATGTCCAGGTCATGTTTTAATGATAATTCATTAAAATGGTAATGAAGGTTTATTTAAGTTACCTACTGGGCAATTGGAGTTATTAGATACAGATGTCAGCCAGATGCAGGGGAACAGTTCATTCTGTCCTGAGTACTCACCATTTACATATTTTTTGTTTTCACCACACCCCAGTATGGCTGAGTACACATAGAATCCTTAAAACACTCTTTTCTCTCTTATTTATTGAGATGCGTGTGTTAAGCTGCACACTATACATAATTTACCCTCCATATACTAAGACACGGAATATATACTCCATAACAGCAGGAATGCCTTGTTTCTGTTGTCCCAAGTCTTTGTACCAGCTAACAGCTTATGAACTGAAATGCATGGGCTCTTAACAGCTACCTCAACTGTGCTTTCTGCTAAGTTTTCTTGATGAAATATTTTTGTATCCGTTTGACTCAAAGTAATCACCTATACTTCCTTTGAAAACCTGTTCTGTTTAATCAGTGCCCCTGTAAGGCATTTAGGATGGTTTTTGTTTCCTTGGTAAAAAATGTTTCTATCAAGATAAATCTGTTGACTGTTAACTGCAGGTTTGGAAGCCAACTTCATTTGTTTAAATCACAGAAAATAAATCCTCTCCTATTATCATTCAGTACCAATGTTTAATATCAAGAGAAATGTAGATTTCTTTGTTTTGATCTCCTAACCACAGCGGCCGCGGAAGAGGAAATCAGTGTTTTGGTCGGACAGTGCTGACTTCAGAATTTGGCAGCCCTACCTACTTAACTTAAAAGTATTGATTACTGTGCTTCTATACTTTCTTATTTAGTTCCTTTAATTATAAGGGAAGTCTCCCACTAGAAATGATTATTTTTTTTAGAAAAAAAATTAAATTCAGTCAGAGTAACACAGAAAGCATTTTCACAGGGAAAAAAAAATCCTAGCAAAAATAATTAGGCCCAAATTCCTGTTATTTGTTTTGGACACGGTGCTGTGGAGTGATGCAGATGCTCTAGTGCAATTGCCTCATTTTGGACAGGTGCCCATTTCCTCCTTCTCCAGAT
>JANHGO010002811.1:0-28814 GCA_024606505.1 Aquila spilogaster
CCCGGAAAGCTGCTGCTGCTCTTCACCTTCCCTGGGCAGCCTACTCACAGGCACAACAGACCTGCGGAACTGTGCTTTCCCAGACATGTAGCATCTCTACGTTCTCGGCTGAGGTGGTACTATGATACTGAGGCAGCAGATCTGGTAATTTCTGGAAATAGTGTGACAATGCTGAAATCTTCCATGATATACACAAGGATATAAACATTCACTGAGAATATGAAAGTCAGTAATAATTACTAAAAGCCTTGAAGTCAGAAAAAAATTCTTCTCTCTGATCCTTATATTGATCCATTTTTTCCTTCCTCTTAAGAATCTGATAGCTATTATTACTGGACATACATGGAGCGCTGCATAAAATTTTTATGTGGATATTTCACTCTTCCACAGGAGAAATGTTCACTTCTAGCAGGAAAAGGCATTGCTGTTATACTCTGTTTTAGAAAAGAGGATTCAAATTGACAAATAAAAGAGCGATCTGATTCCTGACTAGTGTTCCTGCCAGAAGATATCAAGGAAATACTCACACTTCTCAGTAAGAAAGAAGAAAAACTGGGCTTAGTTGCCAGTGATTCTGTCAATTGAACGCTTTGTTTTGCCACTTAAAACAAAGTTCTTCTGAAAGATCCCTTCTGCCACTCTTCCGCAAATAGCGAGACAGGAGCTGCTGTTTGTCAGCCGACCTTGGAAGGGTCTTTTGCCAGCAGCAAAGAAGCTCATAGTTCTGGTGTATTAAATTATCAGGGCACTTCAGCCTAACAAGCTGAAACATGCTCCGCCGAACAGGCAAGCGTAAAGCATTCAGTGATGTATTATCTTCTGCAAGCTCTTCCGCAAGCCAATACAGCAAGTTGTCCCACAGGGCCTCTGAAGGGCAAAAATTAGTGAAGTAATTACATTACTCTCCTGTTATGTAAATCCTTTGAAAAGCTTTCTAAAGCTGCAGTCTCTGTGGGTGAACTCCCAAACTAAATGTGGTTTGTTTTTTACTACAATGGAAACAACATCACTTCTTATTTCTAATGTAATTTTTGGTAACTGCACAAAGACATGAAGTGGACTTTGTCAAAAGCAGATATGGTAATGATCTATAGCTCTTGGAACAGCACAGAGATTGCAATAAAAGGCCCAGGCATTTCCTATAAATGATACATCAGTTATACTGGAGATTTCCAGTACAAACTGAATCTCATTACATAGAAAATTGTATGCTGCTTAAGTGCCCCAGCCCAATGCCATCTTACAAGAGCTTATGCATCTCCTGGTAACCAAAGCACTCTTTGTTTAAAACTTCCTGAATGTGGCATTTTTGAAATGTCAGTCACAATTGAAATAAATCCTTCCAGTTAAAAAAGGTAAATAGCTAATATAATTACTGTATATATTGGCATTAATGTGTTATGTAAGTGTTCTTACCTGATGAGTCACTATAAACTCTTTTTGTGCTTTGTGGACGGTTGATCAACTTTTCACGCTATCAAAGAAAAAGTATTGAAGAAAGTAATGACTAAAGCTTGAGGTGAAGGATATGGGGATGGGTTACAGCACATCAGCAATGAAAAAAAGTCCTACCTACACAAAGCATTTTTATCACCACTGAAAACAAAACAACATCATCAGCCGCTATAGGTAGCAAACAGCTACTAAAATAATACAACTAAGTCTGTTCACTGTGAATGGATGTCTATTGTATCTTATTAAGAAGCTTGACTTCTGCAATTTTCTAAAAGTTTCTTCAGTAACACTATATTCCGATGACTGTATAGAAAATTGGGGTTATAGAACATCCGTATGGAATCTTCCTACACCAAATGGTTTCTAATTTCAAATGCTGCATTATCTTTTCCTTCTTACACTTGTGTATTTACTATAACTGCAGTCACATCATATTATTTCAAGGAGAATAGCAGATACTGCATACATAAAAAAATCAGTAGTCATAGAATCATAGAATCCTTAGAGTTGGAAGGGACCTCTGAGGCCATCTAGTCCAACTCCCCTGCAATGAACAGGGACACCACAGCTAGATCAGGTTGCCCAGGTCCTTATTAACCTCACCTTGAAAGTCTCCAGAGACAGGGCATAAACCACAACACTAGGTAACGTGTTCCAGAGCCTCACCACTCTCACTGTAAAAGATTTTTTCCTTATATCTAACATAAATCTGCCCTCCCTGAGCTTGAAGCCATTTCCCCTCATTCTATCACCACAGGCCCTGCTAAAGAGTCTGTCCCCTTCTTTGCTGTAGCTCCCCTTTAAATACTGAAAGGCAATTATCAGGTCACCTCACAGCATTCTCTTCTCCAGGCTGAACAGCCCCAGATCTCTCAGCTTGTCCTCGTGTGAGAGGTGTCCCATCCCTTGGATCATTTTTGTGGTCCACTGGATGTGTTCCAATAGGTCTATGTCTCTCCTGTACTGAGGACTCCACATTTGGACTCAGTACTCCAGGTGAGACCTCACCAGCACAGAGTAGAGGGGCAGGATCACCTCCCTCGCCCTGCTGATCACTCATCTTTTGATGCAGCCCAGGGTACGGTTGACTTTCTGGGCTGTGAGGGCACATTGCTGGCTCATGTCCACTTGCCATCCACCATTACCCCCAGGTCTTTTTCTGCAGGGCTGCTCTCAATCCTTTTGTCCCCCAGTTTGTATTGGTAATGGGGGTTGACTCAATCCAGGTACAAGACCTTGCACTTGGATTTGTTGAACCTCATGAGGTTCACCTGGCCCACTGCTTAGGCCTGTCTAGGCCCCTCTGAATGGCATCCTATCCCTCTGGTGAATAAGAATATGAGAGTAAGTCTAGAACTTGTTTCGTGTTTGTAGTTACATGTACTTATTTTACAAAGTTCAGCTTCTAATTATAAATCACAAAAGATCATCATCATTCAAAGGACAAATTTCATTAAGTGCAGAGTTCTTCTTCCTTCCTCTTGATGCTGAAAAGAAAGAAAAAAGTGTCCTTTTTCCTTATTACTGAGAAAGGGAAAACTCTTGTGAGCCTTATCTTGTTTTCTACTCCATATAGAACAAGAAATTATTTACAAAAACACAGAGAACAAGTGGTTAATTTGTAACAAGTGAAATTCTACTCTTTTTTTGTTAAAACTTGTCCTCCTCTAGTGTCAACATGGCATGTACTTTTGTCACACATTCAATTGCATTACCTGCCTGTTTAGTCTTTCCCTATGAGACTTGCTTGAAGTTTATTCACAGAGCTTCCCATTTCCATCTGTGAATTAATGCCATGAAAATCAGACTGAGCTGACTATTCTCCTGGACATACTGAACCAGAATCCTGCTGACCTTACCTTAAACAGTTACAATATCTAAAATGTAAATATAGCCATAACTGAGTTACCAATTCACCTGTGAATTAAACAGCTTTTCAGTAGGCCTGTGGTCTTGGGAGGGGATTCTAGTGTGCACAGGAGGCTCAGGGCACACACTGCCCACACTGCAAAAGAGTTCTGGGCTGTGCACATCTGGAGATCTAAACCTTCTCTGGCTAGCGTGCTTCTACAGCAGTTCAGTCATACACTGTGTGAAGTCAGAGTAACATGATTGAAAAGCCCCTCAAAATAAAGTAGAGCTCTCTCCAGAAGGGGGCATTGTTTTTCTTCCAAGGCAGAGATTTCTTCGGCTTCCTTTTAAGTATGCATTTATATTCAAACTTATTTTCATTCATTAATGAGAATTTAGAACCTCAAAGCTCTGCATGAGATTTTCAGAGTTACTGTAGATGAACTCAATTACCAATGGTTTGACTTTAATCTGAACTACTTTATGCTACTTAATATTAAAACAGTAGTAAAAATGATCAGAATTGACAATGACTATTGTCCAGTAATCGTGCAATAATATACAGTGCGTTAGACTGAAAACATTACATCTGCCTTTAAAGATTAAATGCCCATAGTGAAGAGCTTAATTCACCCCTGGTTCATTTGCACTGGCACGTGGCCCTGCTGTTCTGTTTGACAGTGTAAGTAAAATACTCTTAGCGGTCAATGCAGTTTTCTAGTCTGGAAGGCCTTAAAATTAGCTAAGCAGCTGCCTTTTTGAAGCAGTGGATCACATGCTATTTTGCTGTTAGGTAGTCATTAGTTGCAGAACTTCAGCAGAATAGTAATTTGATAATGCTTGTATGTATTACACCACTATCTTTCTGCAAAGCACTCTGATTACAGTCAGTAATACTAAAGTGCCCTGCAAATGGACCTTCAGACATGAGCAGACTCTACTTGCATATCAAACAGGACAGTCAGAAAAGGAGAAATTAACCTTTTAAGCTCTTTAGCCCAGCTTTACAGTCATACAACTGTCTTGAAATCTCAGTGGAAAATCACTGATATGCACACACATACTTGAGATCAGAACCTGATCCTCTGCATTTTCCTTGTGTTGAGCCTGTTTGTCAAACCTGTTTCTAATGCTGAGAAAACAAAAGCTCCATAAGCGGGAATTGTTAAAGATATCTATGAACTCAGGCAAACAGTAGAAATGCAAATAGTCTTTGCTGTTTTGACTGTCATGACTATTTCCTTCTACTTCCTTTATTCATTAGAAAGCACACCGTAATGTGATGAGATATCTGATTAAAATGTATTGATCACATCATGAGTAGTAAATGCTGGATACAGTACCTATGTTAGCTTTGTTGTCAATACTTTCTTCTCTGCTAACAATTTTAGAATAATAAGATATGCTAAATAATTAGAATTTCCTTTTTTTTTCCCTAGCATTCAGTGAAAACAGGATTGTTGTGTTTAATATATGGCTCTTCCAGCCAATTCCTTCCTCAAACTCATTTTTAGCTGCTGCAATATCCTGTGAAAATGAATTCATCTTTTGATTATTTTGCATGTAAAAAAATATATTCTTTTGTATCACTAGTTACACCTGCCACTCACCAATATCATCATTCTTGTATCCTACAAAAGAAGCTACAGCCTTTCCTTGTTTCATTTCTCCGTAATTCATAAGCGTATACAACTTTCCAACTTCTATCAAAATTGCCTGAATAGTTGTCATTAATGTATTGTTTTTCTACCTGAAACCTAGCTGTATTTCTGATCATATTAGCCACATTCCTCCACCACCATCAAAAGATTCTGAATTATCTGTTTATCTGAATCTCTGTTTATCTGTTTATCTGAATTATCTGTTTCATTTTCTAGGCATTCACTATCGTTATATTCAGTAATTATTCACAGACAGCTTCAGTGCTCTGAATATTTTGTACTATCAGAAAATGTTCCACTTAACTATTAGGAAGTTTCTAATGAATACATTAGCACAGATCTGTGTGGGACTTCACTAGTAATCATCTTCCCTTCAGAAAAGCAACCACTTTTTCCTACTCTATTTTTTCTACTTTTCAACCAGCAAGATAGCCAAAATGTAATATTTTGTGTTCTTAAAATTTCTATCAATTTGTTCAGTATGGAATTTTGTGAACTGAGATGACATAAAGGAAGATGTTATTTTGATGCTATTCATTCTACAGAGAGGTATTTCATTCTGTGTAAAGTAGAAAATATAAATCAAATAATGGAAAAGCTATCAATATGCAGATGTTTCCAAGTATTTTGATCCTATTTTTGGTTTCATATTTACATTTAATGAAAATTTTGATTCCTTTGAAATATACCTCTAGCAGAAAAAAATATGTATATTTGCAAGATACTGCAACACTGATTGAAGTGATACCTCTTTTTGCTGAGTAGCAGGAGAAAAGATGTATTCAGAAACAGCTTATTTCAAAAGTCTGAATTGGACATTTAAGAACTAACATGTATAGCTCTAGACTATATACACCAAAAATAACCTGAAACACTTGATGATTACCTTTGTGATTTAATACATATACAGTTCAATTCACTAAATCTTGTTTGTATTACAAAGGAAGATTAAGAGGAAAAATGGGATGGAAGAGAGGCAAGTGGGTAGAAGTAAACTAACTGATGCCTAGGCTGTCACTGTTTTGTTGTTCCTTTGTGGGTTTTGGTTTTTGCTTGTTTGTGATCTTCCCCACTGGAACATCAAGAGTTTGTATTTCCCTCTCTGTGATTATATAGTATGCTCCGTGGAAAAGCAAAGAGAGTGAAAGTAAATGATTTCCCTCACCTTCTTCCACCCATAAATTTGCATTTTACATGGAATTTGTCGCTAAAAGAGGTCTCACCTTAAAAATTTCTGCACTTAACTGTTTTTAATTTCTATTTGGGTGAATAGAGATGAGAGAGAAATCAAGAGGTATGCTTATGGAATAGAAAGTGTATTTGCAGGTGATAATTTAAGAAGATTGAATTAAACTAAATTCAAAAAGGAAGAGTTGCTTCTCTACACCTGAGATTCAGACCATGTGCTACCTGCAAATTCTGAGATTAAAACACATGCAAATTTGATAGCAGAATTTGGTAGAATTTTGTACAATACAGGATGCTTATAACTAGACTCTGAAAAGACTGCAATGTGATTTAATGTCAGAAATATTAAATGTTAATTTATGCAAGAATAACTTTGACCAGTGCTAGAGATAATTTCCCACGTGGCTATATTATCAAGCATAATAGGAAAACCAGGTGATAGAAGAAGATAGGTTTCATGGACCATTTATGATCCTATAACTTGCAATTCCATGCTCCCAAGACAGGAATACAGGGATATTTAACTGAAACTTATGTTAAAATTTCTCAGGGTCATAGCAGCTGGGGAGGCTGAAAGTGTGAAAAAGTTCTGCTAAGTACATTTTTCTTCTGTGCTGGTGGTTTGATGAGAGTCCCCCATCAGCTAAGAAAAATTCTAAGGGTGCTTATACTGCTCCATCAGTGACTCCTAGGCTTATCTGTGATGGAAAAATTGTAGCAAGATCCTTCTGCTTAACAAATATGTGTGAGGGAAAAAGGGAAAGATCTGTAACATTATCAGTTGAGAAACTCACCTTCGGTAAGGTTAGTGGTAATTTGCACAGTGGAGACTGATGTTGATAGTTACCATGTGGCAAGGGCTGTTTCCATTCCTTGGCTATCATCCCTCTAGTAATTTTGTAAAACACTGCTGTTCCTTTGTAGTGAGGGGAGCTGTGGTTACCAAACTCATTCACTTCTTTAATTTGGAGCTGTAGTCTGGGCTTTCTTTGTGAATGAAAAGTCAGCCTGTAGGCCTTTCCAAAATCTTTTCCATTTTCTGCAGACCATGCAAAGACAAGCAAACAATCAGATCACCCATTTTTACACTGTATTTGAATGTGTGGCATCTAAAACAATGCATTATGGGGAGTTAGATAGAATTAATAATGTCGTAATCTGCTGTTCTTTGCCATTATTACTACTTTTTATTGAACATTTGAGGCTCAAACATTCCTGCCAGCTTGCCTCAGTAGTTTGATTGCCTTCACAATGAGCTTTCTTAGCCCTTGAAACGTTGGCATAGGAAACAAGTGGTGAAGGCTGTGCTACAAGTTGAAAAGTAAGGAACATGGGAGGTGATAAAATATATAACACAAAGAGAAATAAAACTGTGTTGGGAATAGAAGTATATACTTTCTGGTTGATCAGGATGAATGTCTGCCTATCTGTAACAGCAATGAGATCAGGAAGGTGTGTTCCTTTTTAGGATCTATAATTCCATGTGACATGATACATCTGTAACACTGTCCTTTCCATGGATCAGCAGGCGCTCTTTCAATCTGGAAGATTTTCTTTAGGGAGAATAATAATTTCTTCAGCATGAATGGAATTTTCAATCGAAGAATTTGTATAAGATGTACAAAGTATGTAGGGAGCAAATACAGCTGATTGCAAAGCTGGTAGAAGGGACTATCTGTAATTTGGAGTGAATATTTTTCTGATATTTCTTACCTGTCATGGTTTCATGATTTTTTGTTATCTTCTGTTAAGTGAATTGTTGAATGATGGAAGCCAGTGCATTGAATGTTCCAGACTGCTAGTGCAAATGGCACAACAACTCTTGCATCACTGCAATTTACAGTGCAACTCACAAAAAGCATTATTTCACCCTGGATTTCAGTATCAAACATTGCTCACTTTAAGTGAATTTTAACAGAAAAGGTACTGGACTGTTTACTTTTGTTTGGAATCTGTTTAATTCCTATCAAAAGCTTTTTAATTTTAAAAGCTGTCATTCCACTGATGGAATCCTGTCCTTTTGAAATGCAGGACAAAACAGCAGCTGCTTCCAAGGGACCAGGTTTCACAGAAAGGCAGAGGCTGGAAGAGATCTCTAAAGATCATCTTGTTCTTGACCAGCCCTGCTCAAGGCATTGTCACCCATATCATATTGCTCACGATGTTATTCTATTACATCAGAGCTGTTGCTTACGCTCTTCCGTACACTTACCATTTATAAGTTACAAAACTGTGAAATAACTAAATACGTTGTGACTAACTACAATCTATTGATGTTCACATACAATATTTCTGGACATACACATACAGTATTTCTGAGGTGATTGGTAACGTACCTTGAAAAGCATGAATTAATTACCATACCTGAAGCAAATATATTGCCTCTAAACTGAAAATGAATTTGCTCTCCTTCTCTTAAAAGAAACTGCTGTGTAGGTTCTGGGGGACCAAAGTAGCCCTCCTCGTGGAGATTTTGAAGTTCCCAGGTCAATTCTTTGGATGCAGTTAGTAAAACTATTATTTTGTATGGGTTTTCTCTTTTCCGATACAGTATCACATTAGACATTGTGCTACAAACAGCTTCTTCCAGAGCCTGAGCAAAGAGGAGGAGATAAGTGTTTTCCAAGAGGAATGAAAGACGAACAACCATGAAGCTGTATTTAAAAAAACAAACAAACAAACAAACAAGAAAGTAAATAGCTTTATCTTAAATCTCTTCATCATCAGATAACAGTTAATTATGTAAAATACTACAGAGCTCGCTCTCTCTAATATGATTTTTGCTGCCTCTTTTAATCCTTGGTTCATATGAAAAGGAAAAAAATATGCCTGACTATGTAGAGTATATTGGCTCCATATCTATGAATTAAAATAGAATTTTTTTTTTGATGAAAGAGAATATTTCTCAAAAAGAAATTTCAAAAAATATTCTATTCTTTTATTTAGAGATCTAAATCATGTTGTCAAATTAAGATTAATATCTATATTCCCTGTCACAAGTTTTATGTGCAATCAATAGATGGAAAAGATATTCATAAAAAGTATTCTTTTTTGTAATCATGCCTAACAAATCTAAATTTTCTTGTACTACAAAGTGGATGAAAGAGATTCTGGAAAGTTAATAATTCATACTGAATGTTTTCTTAGCTCTACTAACTTCTATCAACTCCATTGATTTATGTACTTGGAAGAAAATATTTCAGTAAATAAAATTTGTATTATTTTTTTTCCATACATTACCATTCTAAATGTTCATTTAGTTCAAATGACACAAGCCCATTCTGTGCATTCTGGATAACAATATTGTCAAAGACCATCCACTCATCTTTGTTTCTGTGACCTAATAATATGAAAGTATCACTGAGATTCTCTCCGTTCTTTTTCAAAGAAGCACTGATAGCCCTGGAAAGCCACAAAACAATGAAAATATTAAAAAAAAAGAAAAAAGAAAAAAAAAAGAAAAAAATACCATCAGGCTTGTATTTGTAGAGCTGCTTTCCCCTCTGTTTTCTTTGGTGACCACTTGTGGCTTTTTCCACCTTGTTGAAAACCTACTTCTGAAATTTCTCTAGCATATGTAAAGGATGTAACACTCAGGATTTTTTTTATTTCCCATTTGTTTTATTTTTAAGGTCTCCAGAAAGAAAAAAAGTAAGGAAAATGCTTCTACCTAAATCAATATAATCTATTTTATTATTTAACAGCACACATGGTAATCATTATGGATCGCTTTTGAGACATTCATGAAGATTTAAGTTCTCTAGAAGTAGTGACTGAAATAGGTAAAACAAACAAAATAGCCCCTTTTTTTCCAAAAGCAAAAGTTACTCAGTAAGTAAATGTTACAACACAAAGAGGGTGAAAAAGTAAGATGACTGCTATCTGTTACAGCTTTCAACAGAAAAAAAATGAAAGAAGATACTCTTCAGTTCAAGTGATTACTTTGATACCACACCTTGTATCATGCAACAGTGAGGTGATATGCTCCAGCTAACTTAACCTAATGAATGAAATGAATTGTTTTTTTCTCTTACAGAAGCCTGTAACTCTCACTCATACTTCCTCTTAGACATTTTTTAAACTGGATGTGAATAACCCATTGACCTCAAATGCAAACCCCATGTACAATCCAAAAGGCAAGATCTAATTCTGAAATCTTGTAATGTGTGCTTTGGAAAAGTCTGACCTTTTGTCTAGTGCTACAAGTATCAAAAACTGACATACCCTAAATCATTATTTCAGAAATTTTCACTCACACAACCACTAGAATGTGTAAAAGTAGGGATCAGAAAATTCAGTGCATTTTTCATCCTTACTCCTGCTAGAAATACAGTGGTCAGCAATGCTCCACATATTTAATGTTTATCCATCAACATGTTATATGGATTTTCCTGGTGGAGTGATAGCATAAGAATTGTGAGAATCTGCTCTAGTATTTCTAACAATGTTTTTAGCTGTAGCAGGCTGTATTCAGGAGGTAAGTCATTAAGTTATTTTTAATACAAAAATTATTAATGTATGTTAAAATTTATTACATCTGGTGTTTTTATTATGTTGAATTTGTTGTGAAATTGTTCTTACCAAGGATGGTATGCTGCAGTAACCCTCCTTACTGCAGCAGTAATGGCTCTTACTTGCTCTGTCTCCTCCTCTTGCCTTTTTTTTTCTGGGTTTGGAGGACAGGGTAGAGTAATGGTGACTGAGTTGTTAAATGGTTGGGCTGAAGGATGCTGGACATAAACCAGTGCACTGGTAGATACCACTGAGAGATACATGTCATGTTTTGCTTTCAGTGTGGAAATCAATGATGGTTCAATTGGCTGAATCTAAATATAGAAAGCAATTGTACAATTAATTTGTAAATGAATAAATGTTCCCTTACATGCTTGTTGGCTTTGTTTGTTTGTTTGTTTCTAAACAAATTTGTTGAACTTTTGAAATTAGATCTGATTATCAGGAAGGCTTTAGGTTCCTCTTTGTAACCCAGGGACAACCTTAGCAATGTATTAGCAATTTATACAACACACAAGTGAGTGTCTGAATGTAATAAACAGCAGAAACCTTTACTGACTTAAATATTGTGATTGTTTTGTTTTGTTCCTGTCGTGAGTTCAAGTTTTAAAACTCCTGAGCCCCCTCAGAGCTCGATAATGTTTCAAGATTTTCAATTTTTTTAATGTTAATTTTAACTTCTCTGAAATGTACATTGTATCTCAGAATAAATATGAGGGAGGGGAGACTCAAAGAATAACTAAAGCAAGTGTTGAGATTATTCTTAGCCTAAAACTAAGAGGTAACAAAATCTGTTGAAGTGCCAGGTGGAAATGAAGATCAGATGAAAAAAAATTGTTCCATGAACTTAAAAACTGGGCCAAACTGTTTAAGCTTGAGATTGATGCATATGCATATGTGTCATAGCATAAAACAACTGTTTTTCTCTAAAGCATGTCAGACAAAGGTCAATTGTTCTTTGTAGCTGCAGATACTGTGTTGACTACTTCCTGGCTGTATCATGTGGTTTTAACAAAGTTGACAGAAACCATTTGCTGTGAATATACGATGTGGAGTTGCCACCGCTTTTCATAGACATCTAATAATGAAACAAGCTACCTTTTAATACTGTTGTGTCTTTTCTTCAGAACTGATCAGAAAATACAGTGTCTAGGATTAAGTACTGTCTATTTCATCTCACCTTTAACTTCATGGTTGCTGGAGAAGTGAAGGTTTCTGAAGGGTAATAGAAAGAGATCCTAGAATCCATGTTCAGGTTTTGTGAGAGTCCTGCTGTTGGAACGGTAAATGTTTCTTTCTTTAAGCATGACAACACAGAAAAAACACCCAGCTGATAAACTTTCACTTCCGCAAAAGGTTCCTGTGTAAAGAGAATGTGGGGTAGAGTACGTCAGAGAGAAAGGAAGTTGCGCTTTGCAGTGGTTTAGCATTTTGAGAGAGGTATATTAATTATGGAGCAAAATGTGAAACAAAAATAAGTGAAGTATTCTTGGCATGCCCAGTTATCTGGTGATTTCTAGTCATCTTCTAATATTATTCATATTGTGGTATATGACTGGTGTGGAACAAAATGAGCTCATCAACTGGGTAATGAATCTTGCACAATATGATTACTTCTGCAGTTACAAGAAAAAGAACAGTCCTGTGTTTCTTTGAGATGGAGTTTGGATTCATAAACAAAGAATGTGTTACTTCTTTGTGATCTGAATGCAAAACAATTCTCCTTAAGTTTTTACTTTTAACAAAGAATGGAACGTATTACATCTATTTACAAAAATCACCAATTACTACTCAGTCAGTAGTTTAGTTAAGTGTTTAGAAAACAGGTTACCAACCTTGTGGTTTCCGTGGTTTCCTTCCAGAGAAATGGGAGTTAAGTAATTTGATTGAAAATTCACATCTGTCACCTTCACCATAATCTCCCGATAATTTCCTCTGAAGCATGAAGTAAATGGGATTGCAATGTAAATAGGGAAAGGGATAGTTTTCTCATAATCAAAGCATTCAACACTGATGACATTGCTGACCAGCTCCTCAAAATCATCCACCACTAAGGAACTTGTGTTATTGATTATCGTACATGCCAGATTCTCCAGGGCAGTTGCAGGGGCTTTAATAAAGCAAACTACTTTACGTTCACTCTTACTGCTCTCTTCCACTAAAAATCTGAAGAAAAAGAAAAATGTATATTTGTTATTTTTTGTATTTTGAGTTTGGTGATATCTGCATTTCTAATTACATATATTACTATAACCATGAACTACCTTAGAGTATAAGCAGATCATTCATGAAAATATATGTATATGAAAATCACTATGTTGAGCTTCCTTCAGAGCAATTTACAACTTACTAAAAAACTGCCTAAGTGGGGTACTTTTTCAATGACTTCCAAATGATTTTGGAACTACTGTTTTTACTGGCTGTGACTCAGTCCCTCTCTGGTACAATAAAAATCTATACAATCAAATAGTTTCAGTTTGCTTTAGACCAAAATGAACATCCTCAGCGTGCATGATTAAATTGTAAACTGCTGTGGGCATGACCATGGGCCACTCAGTATGTGCAAACTGAGCTTGTGGGTCCATGTATGCAAATAAGCAATATCTATGTGCACATGTTCCTACAAAAAATGAGAATTTGCTTACTCTTTTTTTAACCAGTGCCTACATTTTTGCACTTCTTCTGAATCATTCACTGAAGGATTCACAATGTTATCACCGGTTTGTGCTGAAGATGTGATGGTAATTAGATCATTCCTATGCATCTCATAATTTGTTTCATTTTCATTGTCTTTCATTTGCTCTGTCAACTTAAGTTCTTTTTCCTGTTCGGAAAGATTCGTGACAGTTCTGTCATGAATATCTGTTGATGACTGAGATGAAATAACTTCTCCACTTCCCATAAGATCATCTTGACAAGCCAGTTCTGGATATTTTTCGGTAGAAGAGCCATCTTTGTGAGGTTTATCTTTTCCATTACTATCTATTTTCTCTGCAATAGAGGTTGTTAGCACTCTGTATTTACCATCTTCTTTTGTTATTGAAGGTTCTCTGCTAACTTCCTGTTCTTGGACAGATACATTTTCAGCTAATGATGCAACAACTTCTTTTTTCACAGTTTTAATTTCACATGGCTGAACTTGATTAATGTACTGACTTTCTGTCTTGCTTGGGGAAGGAGTTCTTTGGGATCGCTGACTGGATGCTTGCACAGATTGCTTTGCTTCTCTTTCAGAATAGGATACTCTCATTTCTCCAAAAGCATTTTGAGCAGCCTGGATCTGAGAATCATCATCTTGTTGGCAGCTAGCAGCATGAAGTTTATTTTTGGCCTCTTGAAGGTGTGAAACTGTATTTGTTAAACAGTCCTTCATTTTCTGCAGACAATCTATAACATCATTATATTCTGAGGAAAAAAAGTAGGTAACCAAATGACTTTTGCTATGAAAGCTAGAAAAATTTAAAAACTTATACAAGTAGGTAATGAATTCCACCTAATTCCATTATGTCATGCAACACATGAAGTAGAATACATTTTCTGACTTCCATTTAATGTTTTCACATTTATTGCTATTCAGTTCGAGTGAATTTCTGAAGAACTGAATACAAACAAGTACAACTCTAATTTTCCAAGTACTTCTGTGGCAGCTTTAATGACCTCCATTTTAATGATCAGCTAAATGATCTAGCTAAACTCTTAATGACAGTCAATCTAAAGCAGGAAATTGGTAAACAGTAGTCTAATCAACTTGGAAATAGTTTGAAAACTGAATATTAGTTACATATATTTCCTAAATTTGAATTCTGCGAGATTCTGGCATATGGGGCTTCAACAAAGCTCTTTTACTTGGCCTCAGTATTAAACGTGCTTAGCAGCTTTTACTTTTTGTGAGGAACAGAGGATGATGTAAAAACACTGACACTTATACAGTACTTCAGCATCCAGTTACAGGAATGGTGGAAGTTCCCTTTACATATAACTGAAAACTCTTGCTGAAGAAGTGGACAACAAAACCAATCATCATCTGAAATACACTTAAAATATTATCTTTAATATAAGCATTTATTTTATCATCCCTCATTTGTCTTATCTTACACCTTTTCTTAGAAATCATTCCAGGTATTCTCTCCAAGGAATTATTTATGTTACTTTCAGCTCTCTCCTCAGCTTACATTGTCAATCTCTTTATAACTGGAACTGTGTCTTTATTAGTTAAGTACACTGCAAAGCTCCAGGAGAAATTCTTGCTTACTTCTGTTTTCTGCATGAGGTTTTGGAAAGCTTTGTTTCTCAGGTTAAATCCAGTGAAAGTCAATGCAAACAAGAAAATTGTACAGATGGAACATGATGTAGCCTACTCTTGACTCATTAAAGAAAGAGAATGCAACATGGGAAGGACGATACAAAGAGTTTGATACAAATCTTAGGGTAAAACACTGATTTCATTCACTTTATTCAATGGTGTCATATGAAGTAAATTGATATCTCAAGGTTTTCAAGAAAATAATTGTATGGAGTAAGAATTTCATAGGGATCGTATTATATGATTTAGATAGACCTGTCACTTTCAGCTCTATCAGCACCTGAATAATTTAAAATTACAAAGAGTACAGTTCTGGATAATTTTTTTTAAGGTTGATCCCAGTCTAGAAATTATTTCTTTACAATACTTATTCAGTTTCAAATGAATCATTCTTGGATCTTGACTATATTTAGCTTGGGATGGTAAGTGATCTCCCTTTTTCTAACATGTTTTCTCCTCCTGTCCTGCTGAGGATGGAGAGTGGCTGAGTGGGTGTCAGGTGTCTGACCAAAGTCAATCTACCACATTGTGGTGTACATAAAACAGTAGAAGAATGATTTAATTAATTATATAAATATATTATTCTCATATAATAAGAATTATGAATCTTGTATAGTTAGTGATATAATAGCTGAAATACTAATTCCTTTGGTCTAATGAATGGCCAAATGCTGAAATGCTAATAAATGAAAATTGAAGTTCCCCAGTACCATCACACAGCAGAAATTGTTATCCAGTACACCCAGTCTTTTCCTTTCACAGCGTAGCTTCTCCATACTTACCTGGACTTGCAGTCAATTCCTTGTGTTCGTCAAGGAGAGTACTCAGCAAGTGGCAAGTGTCTTGAAGATTTTCTGTAATGTTCTTCAGTTGTTGACTGAGAGATCCACTCAGCAATTCTGTAGAAGAGATCAGTTGTTGCACATACTCTACTATCTCTTCATTATCCAGATGACTTTTCAGAAGCAAACCTCTTGCTAGCAAGTTCAGGTGACAGATTTTTTGCAGGATTTTTCCTGATTTGTCAGCAGAAGGTGTAATCTTACTTTCTGCCATTTCCATTTTATGTTCAGAATGTACTACTACGATTTTCCTTCTGTTCAAACACTCCCAAAAGATATTGTCCTTTGTTCAGGCGTTATTTATCGTTTGTAACTTAACCAGAATATAAAAAAAATATTATATTCCACTGGCACTACCAAAATTAAGCTCTAGCTCAGAAACTCTGAGTTGATGTTGACTATTAGAAAGTTACTAGGTGACGAAAAGGAGTGGCTCAGGTGTGACTAAGGGCAAGTATTTCCAAGAGATGGCAGTGTACAGCACACATATTTAAGAACATAAATAAGGAGGTTATACAACTCAGTTAAGTAACAGAGACATTTCAGGAGCTCTGAGCAATTTTAAATTCAATGCTGTACATGATCAGTGCCTATGAAATCAAGCCCTAATTATGAATCCATAATTATATAGTCACCACCATCAAGGAACTGTTTCAATTGCAGCTTTTTATTGTAAGCTAGCATTAAATGCTGCAGGTCACTTAACACCATTTCCAAAAACCTGTATCTTTTTTTTTTGTTCAGAGACATCATGTAGATGGGACAGGCCCAATGTACAACATATGCTAGATGATGCACTTGAATTATACATCGGTTTCAGAAATACAGGAATTTACAAATATGATTTTGTGTCTAGCAATTAAAAAAATAGACAAGGAAAGAAACTTGAAGTGTTTTCTGGGTTGTATTTACATAACAGGAAGAAAGGTTTTAAATATAAAAGGACAAATAGCTGATGTTTTGGAAGCTGAGAAACAAACTTATGAGAAAAATGTAAGCTTGTTAAACTTAGCTGTGATGTCAAGAACTGACTGTAGGTTGTTCATGGAAAAAAAATAACAAAAACAAACAAAAACAAAGAAACAAACAAACAACAACAAAAATACTGTCCTTAAGTACCCCACAAAAGCTAGCAGCTCTGCTTTCACGGGGTCTCATGATCATGCGCTCCTGGAAGTGGCTTTGCCACTGCTTGTTCATTGACTTTAGTGGGTGATATCTCAATGGCAGTATTTGCATTGATTTTCATTCCACCCAGCGTGTTTAGAAACAAAACCTTCCCCAGCTTGACAACGAAAAGAAGGGGAGGAACAGCACTGAGGTTCTTTTACCAATGCAAGTTGGCACTGTGCTACACTGAGGCAGACTGGCTAGAAAACCCTCTTAAAAGATTTCAGTACTGGTCTAAATCTGAAGTGTCACATACACAAAGATATTTTACAGTTTAAGAAATATACTATAAAAATCGTTTGTACTGAAACTTTCCTACTAAACATTCATTTTAATGGCCCATTATAAATACAATTAATGCAGCTTTTAATAGCAATTAAAATGGGACTGAGATATAAAAACACTGAAAACAGGGTATAAGCATTATGAGGACTAATAAGGTAACGTAGAGTGCTTTGAAGATGTAAAGCACTGTATAAACATTAAAAATAACAATGAAAGATATTGAGTGTCTTTAATCAAATGAATGGGCTGAAATCAGCTGTAATTACTGAATTCAAAAGGAAAGTTCCTTTTGACTCATTATAGTTTGCTTGATCACACTGAAAATGTACTACACAGCTATAACAAAAATGTATATGAGTCACTAACCTATTTACCTCTGATCCAACATCACTGCATTCTTCTAAGTTATTCCTAGGAAAAAGGGAACTCTGAAAATAGCATCTACTTTCATGTATGAATGAAAAATATAATCTTCCCACTCAAAATTTTGGGATGTGTAAGAAAAATAAAAGAAGAGGGGCAAAAGTGCTTTATTATGTATTTAATATATACTATTGCAGACGCCATCTTCCTTGTGTGATTCTAGCTTCCCCTAGCTATAATATAGATTCAATAGCTCTAGATCTTTTCCAATATATGTATTTTCTTAGAATATTTCAGAATATTTTAATGAATTAATGATGTGCAGATATGAGTTATGAAAAAAACGTATTAGTTTGAATAATGGTAAAATAAGATGTGGTTCTGAAAAAGCATTTTTGTGTGAAATAGATAATAATAAATGTCCCTGTTATGAGAATATGACTACTCATCAGATCTTGCAGAGATTTCTAAAAGCTACTGCTACAACACATTTTTGTAAACACAATTTTAGAAGGTATGACAGGACCTGATCTAGATTAATGTTCTTTGCCATAAGCAAACTGTTTTGATGAGTCAAAGAATTACAGTAACTCCTGCTGTGGTTAATACATGCTAACTGTAGAAATTGTCTGTGCATATTTGAAAGAGGAGATAAAGTAGTTTAGAAAATACTTTTACTTAAAATGCATTCAATAGGAGAAGAGAAACTATTTTGAGCTTTTAGTGTACAGTTGAAGAAACAATATCAATCCTATGAGAAAAAAAAATTGCACTGATGTTCTCTAAACTTGAGTGAAACATGCAAGAAAAGCTTTCGTAAGAATATGAAGTACTATAAGGTATAATTTTCTGTCGTTATACAGCAGTCTGCATAAGAATTTACTGTAGGGCAACTAGGTAAGCTACATTCTTGCTGAAGCAGTTATTACACAAGCACTGTTACCGGGAGACATTTGAATTCTATAAACATGATTATACATCAGATCTCACAAAATAAAATGAAGTAGTAGTGACCACTCAAGTTACAGTTGACTTTTCCAGCTTTTTTTTCCAATAGTAAAGAGAATATTTAATTAGGTTATTTGATGATTTATTTGGAAGTATTTAAATCCAGCAAAATTCATGTAGCATATAGTTTTACTCAAATGAAATTAATTCCCTGTCCTACTATAATTTCAGTCACAGATTTGGACAATGAAAACCTGCTTGTGCTAATTTGCTAATAATACATGTTTCTTCTTACTTGAGGAATGATAAAAAAACATATCTGAAGTTTATTACTTATCTTTGATGCTGTTTAGTGAATAGTCATAATTTAAGGCTTGTGTTAATGTACTGGCAGGCACTGGACAATCTAACTACGGAGTATTTGGGAACAATTAGACTTTTATTACTTGACACAAGCTCTTGCCTGAGCAATCCATCTGATAGTGGCTTTCAGGGCCTTGCATGCATGTGTGGCCCTGAGCAGCCTCACCTAGTGAAGGCTGGGCCACATAAAGCTTTCAGAGCACTTTGCAGATGTTGCTGAAATTAGTAAACTGTAACTAGAAAGTGAGAAACAATAGTCAATCAGAAACATCAGAGAAAATGCAGTGGATATTCTCTGAAAATATAAAGCTGCCTATATTAATTATTTATTATAGATTCCACAAAAATGCTTTCAACGCAGTATGGTAAAAAATCTAGTACAAAGGATCAGAGAATACAGGATGTATCTATAGCATACAGTTAAGTTAAGCATACAGCTGGAGTTTTGTAACCAAGTACCTATTTTTGTGAACTTATATTCAGCCTGGATTAGATATTTGAGGCTGTTTACTACACTGCACAAAATCTACAAGGATGATGTTGAGATAGCAGGAATAAGCAGGCTGGATAAGAGCAACATTACTGCATTCTGCAGCAGAGTCAACTTTACCAGTGAAACTATTATTTGATCTTTCAGCTTTCACTGTAAAAACCTGACTGAAAAGGCACAAAATTAAAAATGAATGCAAAAGAAATCAGTTGTGGGATATTGTATTAGAAGAAACTCACATTGTGGATCTCCAGCCTCACAAAATCTATCATTTAGGAGAGAAAGAACCAACCTTCTGGGGGGAGGATGAAGACAAATCTGTCATGTTTATCATTACATGTGAATACCAGCTAATTAGTCTTAAAATAACAGATGTGGGTGGCCTATAACTCGTTTGTCAAAATATGGCCCTACGTCTGTATGAGTAATACATGAGTAATGAGGGAAGAAAATTCAAACAGTCAAGAGACAATGTGTAAGAAATAAGTGCAGGAAAAATTAAGGTAGATGGAGAATTGTTTCTGAATTATATATTTTCATATTTAGGGTTGCTTTTTTATTTAGATTATGTAAAAGATCTAATAACAAAAGAGCAGTCTACTCATCTTAAGCGCTTAGTTCTCTGTTGAATTTTGCTATTTTGTAGAGTGATCCTACTCTTTAGCAAAACTACATTGACAAGAAAGCACTAAAACAAAACAGACAACTGACTTTATGCTGGATTTTGTTTTAAAACACTTTGTATAGCTGGGTTATTTTTAAGAATATTCTTCCTTAAAAAGAGCTTTTGCATCCATTTTAAACAGTGGCCTTAAATGCGGGAAGAACAAGATACCAAAAAATGGGATCAAAGTATAAATTTTAATCCAGTTATTATCATTTAGGAGATGTACATGTTCTTT
Organism: Aquila spilogaster; assembly: GCA_024606505.1. Taxonomy (NCBI): domain Eukaryota; kingdom Metazoa; phylum Chordata; class Aves; order Accipitriformes; family Accipitridae; genus Aquila; species Aquila spilogaster. The sequence goes on from JANHGO010002811.1 coordinate 20,334, forward strand.
TCAGAATACCATAACACTGCTGCATAGCTGATAACTAAGTGGACTTTGCTCTGCTAGGAAAATAAATTAGACTGTGTGATGCAAACACAGTAATTTCTATCTTTATACTCTGTGTATAATGCAAAGTTCAGTATATAATAATAAATATGTTTTGCTTCCTTTATTGATCTCATCACACTTGAACATATGCATAAAGGTTTTTATTTCTGCCTCTGATATTATAATGTAAGAGCCTACTGAGCCTACTGAGGCCTCACTTGTGTTCCCACATTCACTTAAACGCAACACAGTGTGCTTGGCCCAAATTTGCCCTTACATTTATGTTAGCTTTCATGGAAGTTTCAGATGACCAATGCCAAGAAAACCAATCATCTACAGCTCTGCTATTGTACTGCCAACATGCAGGACATGGGATCAGGGTGCTAATCATGAACTATGCCAAACAGCAAAAGCATGGACTTAAGTTAGATTTGTGATCTGGAAAAACAAACAAACAAACAGCAAAAAATTCTTATATTCTTTATTCACTGTCTTGTACATAAATTATTGATAACTATCAAACAGTAGTTTAATTATATTCCATAGTAACATATACTATCAATGTACTGACCTAAGACATTCATTGTGGTTTAACCCAGCAGGCAGCTGAGCCCCACACAGCCCTTCGCTCACTCCCTGCCAATGGACTGGGGGAGAAATCCAAAGAAGTAAGGTGAAAGTACAAGAAGATGTCAGTTGAGATAAGGACCGTTTAATAAGAAAGGAGATGTTATTATTTAACAAGTTAAAAAATACTATCTAGACCAAAGATGAAGATATTTGTTGTGGTTTAACTTGTTAGGTACCTGAGCACCACACAGTCCTTTGCTCACTCCCCTCTCTCCCGGTAGCATGGGGGAGAGAATTGGAAAAAAAAAAAACAATGAAGTAGAACTCAGGTTTGAGATTAAAAACTATTTATTTAGACAGAAAAGGAAGAGAAAAAGAAGATATATGTGTGTGTGTGAGTACAAAACAAGTGATGCACAAACAATTGTTCACCCACCGATCCAGACCCCAGGCAGCGGCTGATCTCCTGGCCAACTCCCCATTGTTTTTCAAGTTTATTTTGTATGATGCCATATGGTATGGAATATCCCTTTGGACAGTTTAGGTAGCTGTCCTCCTTCTGACCCTCCCAGCTTCTTGTGCCCCTCAGCTCCCCTCACTGGAAGGACAGTATGAGAAGCTGAGAAACTGAGATGTCTCTGTAAAGCACTGATCAGTAACAACTAAAGCGTCAGTGTGTTACCAACAGTGTTTTTTTCCTGAAATGAAAACATAGCATCATACCAGACAGTATGAAGAAAACATCAAGAGTGTCCCAGATGAAACTGGGGCAGTAGGGGAAAAAAAAAAAAGAATTAAAACCATAACCTGTGAGAAGTGACCTACAACATAATTAATCACCACCAGCTGACTGATGCCCAGCCAGTCCCCAGGCAGTGTCAGTCCCCTCAACCAGCTCCACCAGTTTAATCATTCTGTGTGAGGCCACCATGTTATGGGATGATTCTTTGGCCAGCTTGGACCAGATGTCCTGGTTATGTCTCCTCCCATGTCCTTGTGCATCCTCAGACTCCTCTCTGGCAGGGCAATGCAAGAAGCCGGAACGTCCTTGAATTACTGTAAGCACTGCTCAGCAACAACTAAAATATCAATGTCTTATCAACATTGTTCTCATCCTAAATCCTAAACAAGACACCATGCCAAGTGCTAGGAAGATAATTAACTCTGTTCTGGCTGAAACCAGGGCTAAATTTCAGACTGCACTAGGGGCCCTTGGGTCCTCATCACCACTCAGTGATGAACTTCTAGCCCATCTAAACTGCCCTTTAGTACTTGAATATAGATCTACAAACTCTAAGAAAAATTACGAGGGAGATAAAAATAGCAAGATACACAAATCCAGGTAATGTATTTTCCTGTTTGTATTCTTCAACAGGAGATAATCTTGACCTAGCTGAAACCTTCTCTGCCTGAAATCCAGCATGATGCAATATGCAATTCATGTGCCTCACAAACTGCTTTTACTGATTATTCTGTTACAACGGATGATTTCTTGCAGGTGCAAGAGAAGCGAGTTTTGATGACAGAAGAAAAAGTGGCCTTTTTCAGGCAGTACACTGAAATACTCTAATCAGTTTCCATTACATCTTTTTCATGTCCATGTAGACATTTGGTCTACTGTACAAATGGCAATGAATGGTTTAATGCATAAATTTAGGCAGGATTTTTCTTTATTTTTAAATTTACTTCCTTCTGATTTTGTTTCATGTGCAAAAACTGTGAAGGTCTCCGGGATTCTGAGAATTCATAAGCAAGGGGTAAGTTTTGTATTGCAACAGCTGAATTTATTCGAACCTTTATTCAAGGTTTTGGTCTTGTATAGGTTTTTTTCCTTTGTGCATACAAAACTGAATTATCTTGAATCAAACCTTTGTGTGATCCCTCGGTTTTCTAATTATTTCATATGGAAAGAACAGAGTCTCTGAAGAGCCAGAATCCTGATTAGCTGTTTACCTGGAGAAGCTCATAATTTCCACAGCCTCTCTGCTGTTTGTCTTATTTTATAAGATTAAATAATAACCTAAATATAACCTTTTGGAAAAACTAATTCTTGAAAGAAAAATGCCTTTTGATGTGATCAGCAATAATATTTTGTAGCTATTAAACACGATTGATGCTGTTTTAATGTTAGTGTTTAATTATATAAGAAAAATGATAGGCTTTTCTATCCAGTACTGAAGTGACACTTATTTAATTACAATTTTAATTAAATTTTAGGAAGGAAGAAACTGTAGAAACATGAGATGAAAGTGTTTTGTTTTCACTTGGTGCTATTCTTTTCCTGCTGACAAAGTCTCATTTACACCTCTGTCCTCAGTCAAACTTTCATTGCTCTTCTATATACATCATACTCGCATACACAGTAAGTGTTCAGTTTCGTCTTCTTCACAGCATCAGAATCCTGGACATGAGCTAACCATCATGAAATGTTTTTGTGTTTTGTTTTGTTCTGTTCATTCCTTGCGGAAAGAGCAGTGACCTAAAGAAAAATGTGAAATTATGTTGAAGCATATGCAATTTCAACTGTGATTGTACTTTGGAAAGTTTTTCTCTAAAAATAGTTCTGTGATGTCTATTGTGTTTCATTACTTTCCACGCCAGATTTGCTCACACAGCACATAGAATGAAAGTGGGAGGGAGGTATTTGAAACAATGACCTTTAAAACTAATAACATCTTTAAATGTGTCATATGTGGTTTCTGTAGAACGTGAGCAAGCCAACACTGTGTAGATAAAACCTTAATGATCTGTGATTCATTACAATTCTGTGAACAGCACAAAAGGTGGATTTGAGAAAGTTAGCACTCTGATGTGATGAAAAGTTCCTCAGAGGGATTACTTTTCAAGTAAGTTTAAGAATGCTCCACTAGATTTCTCAAAGACGACAGGAAGCTGTGTCAAGGTAAGGAGGTCCCCTAAATGAGAGCAATAGCAAAGGCAGAAAAAAAAGTCTACCACATGCTTTGAAGCTGCGTTAGTATTCAAAAGCCACTAGAAAACCGTTAAATATAAATGAAAGAGAGAAGTGCCAGGATAAGGTCCCACACTGAACACAGGCACTCTGAAAAGAGTGTTGAAGCTGCCCCTGTAGCTTTTCTAGTGAGGGATAACTTGGAGAAACCCTAAGCAATGACTAGAATGAGAGGCTGATGTCAGATATTTTATAAATTTGATTTTTTTTTGTTTGTTTATATGCCTTTTATTTGAAGGAAGAGCTTTAATCTCCTTCCCTTGCTGGAATAAATCTGTTGTTTTCCTTTTCAGGCTTGTGAACTCAGGTGAATTTTATACATAGGAGATGCTTTTACTTTGCCATAAGCAATGAATTCAAATAAAGCAGTACTGCAGGCAAAATTCTCAGATTGCCAGCAGACTGAAGCACACATCAGTGTATGTGAAAGTGGAGGATCAGCAGCCCATGGGGCTATATCTGCAAGTCTGGAGGTCAGCTCAAGAGCCAGGATGTATGGTAACATACAGTGTGCTTTAGCCAAAGGCAGCTGATTGACCTTTCTTAACTTGCAGAAATCTCACACTGATGAAGGGCTGTCTTTTGAATTACAATCTTATTAGACTCCCATTGAGAGGAAAGTATAATTCAATGTTTCTGACTCATCCAACACCACTGTAGAAAAAGTGCTTTTAGAGTGAATGTAATTGCTGGGTTTTATGTTTTTATTCTCAGAAAGAGTATTTCAGTTAATCTGAATAACTTCTTGCCTGTGGAAGATTTTACATGTAGAACTGAGTATAATATACAACACATAAGCCAGAAAATACACTATAATGTAACTGTTATCTGCTTTGGTGAGGGAAAATTAAAAAAAAAAAAAAATCAGTAGCTGTAAATGTAATCAGTAAGGAGTACAGTAGCCTTCTGCACCAGCTTTATGTTATTAGTGTCAAAATTAACATATCAATGACAAAAGAAAAGGATTATTTTAAAAGGGACTACCTCATCAGTAATTATAAGAAAACAGAGGCTGCATTAAGGTCAAACAAAAAGTTATCAAAGCAAATAAAAGGCAAAAGTCACAATGGCCATTGTGTCACACTGGTGAGGAAGAACATTTACTAGTTTATAAAGTGATAATCTGAAAATACAGTATCATTTTAAATGTTTATGTAACCATAATTCTGAGTGGGAAGGCAAACTTACAGCATTCACTATGAGCAACCTTCTTGTACGGACATATCTACTTTAGGATAAAAAAAGGCACTAATATCTTTTAGAGGATATAGCAGAAGTTTTGCAACTATTACTTATAATTAATTTCCAAACTGAAATTTTATCTTCACCTACTTAAAAAACATTACCTACCTAACAATATGTTGTGATAGCAACACAGAAATTCAAGGGAAGAAGAAATTATCAGATAATAAAATCTCTGCAGTTTTTAAGCCTGCCAACAGATTTTAAAAACTCAAGAATATCAGCAAGCCTTAGGATAGAATTGTGCTTTATGTCATATCTGAATAACATCAGAATTAAAAGAATGTAGTTTCCTTTTGGGTTTGCATAAGGGTGGTTTTTTGGGGGCTTTTGCTGTTGTCTATTTTGTAAAGTTTTGCTTTATCATGATGGTGGAAAGCTGCCATTTCATGCTCTGGTAGAGAGAACCGTATGCCACAGATAAACCAGAGTCTTGAGAGCCTTCCTAGAATCTGATAAATTGTACTACTTTATTTCTAACAAAGAGTAAGATGGCATATAGGTTTGCCTGATGCTAGTGATGTCATTTAGACATATCCAGAAAAACACAAAAAATCCTGAACTCTGAAAAGCACAGCATGCCTTAAATTGAACTTGTGTACAATGCAGTTTTTTTCTGGACATTCAATTAATGCAAATAGAAACATATAAACACATCTGAGGAGGTCTGGTGTTTAAATCCGCCCCAAATTTCGTATTTTGTTGTTTCATATTGTGGTCTAGAAAAGTAGCTAGTTCTGGTGAGACAGTGTATTGGGGTGGCACTATGTTGTGCTCTGAGGAAAGGTGCTATTAAAGCACAAATATAAATATGCTGAATACAGTCTCTTTTAGTGGATTCCATGTGAGTGTCTGACAGATGTTTTAAACACCAAGGGGCCATTAGCTGTAGTCTCCGCTGCTGGTCCACTTGCATGGTTAAGTCCCCTGGCAGAAAAAGGAAAGAAAGGTAGGCTTTACAGAAGGACTTGGAATTTCTTGATAGAGATGTGTTCAAGAGTAACAATCAACCTCCACAGCCAAAGACTGGCAGGAAAGAGAAATTCAGCCCAGTATGAACTGCTAATGAATTGGCTGGCTATGTGCATGGCACTGCAAACCACACAAAGGAGGCAGGTCTCTTGTTGTTAACGAGATCTGAATCTTTCAAGTATTTTACATTTCTGTGGTTAAAATTCCTTTTCTAAGTTGGCATTTATTGATGTTCTTACTGTTCTGAATAGGCTTAGCTGGAAATCCTACATAAATCTGTGTTTGGATGAGTTTGTGAGCAATTAGATTACAGTCCAGAAAGGCTGTTGTCCAAGAAGAGCTTTAGTCTACTTACCTGAATCACAAGTTTGCAGTAATGTTTGAAAACACTGTGGACCATGTGCAAAAAAACTGGGAGTGACATTGAGTCAGACTCAGTAAAAACATTGGTGAAAACTCTGTCAAGAAAATGATGAACTTCTTCAGATTATCTAAAAAAAAACCACCCAAGCCAAAAGTTTACACCAAAGTCAGACTTTCTTGCCATAAAAATTGCTTGCACAATGCAAGCTTAGGACGTAAAATTGAGTACATTCTTCAGTATTGAGGCATTTAGTAACTAGGAGGTGCAGCAGGATCTCAGAAGTGCTTGAGCGCTGATGGAATTGGTTCTGTAATGCCGACCTTCAAAACTTCTAATTGTGTTGGAGAGTGAAGTTGTTTACATTCAATGTATGATCCCCAAAACTCATTTTACTGCTTGGTACTCCTCAGCCACCAACACTTTTTAAGTCTTACTGTTTAGCACGTAGTGAGCAGTCTTTGAAGCAGCCAAATGAACCCAGGTTCACTTGCTCCTAAACGACGGCTTTAATTACCGGTCTTTCCTCAGCAGTTCCTCGCTGCTTTTCTGCCTCGGTAGAGTACAGGCGTCGGTTCTCAGCTGCTGGGAGCCCCGCGGTGCTCCCGGGGGTTTGGTTACAAACACTCAGAGATGATACATGAGGAGGAAGATACTGCGCCCACTGGAGTCATGAAAGCACTTCCCCGTCTCACTCCGTGTAATAAAGCTGGCTTCAGCAGCGTGGCAGTAATTCAAACATGTGGGCGAGTTGCTAGAAGCAGGGAGATTAGACGTGCTACTTAAAACTTGGCAATTTTATTTTTTAATCAAGTGATCACTCAACGGTGATGGCACCAGCGCTAAGGCATGAGGGCTGCACGGCACTCGGGGCCAGCAGGGAGCCCCTTGCCCGCTGGCTGGGGCTCAGAAACGGGCGGCCCGGCCCGCCCCGCGGCCCACGCGCGGAGGGGCGCTCCCCACCCGCGCCCAGGTGCGGCTGGAGGAAGGGCAGGGCGGGCGGCAGCGAGCTCCGCGCCGCAGGCGCGGCTTGCCCGGGAGCAGCGCGGGGGTGGGGTGCGGCGTGGAAGCAGCAGGAAGGAGGGAGCGAGCAGAGAAAGAAAGGAGAAGCGGTCTGAAGCACAGCTCTCCTTTCCCCTTGTGTTCTCGGCCACCGAGGTAAACCGGCCTCCACGGGCGCGGAGCTCTCGGGACCAGGGCTGCGCGGTGCCCGGTGCGAGAGCGGCCTGCTCGCTGTGCGCCCCGGCCTGCGCGGGCGGCTCCGGGCTGAGCGCTGCGGGTGCGGAGCTCCTGCGTTGGGCGCTTTGGGCTGCTGGTGTCCCGGCCTCGCCGCCCCTTCTGCACCGCCGCTGGCTGCGTGTTAGCGGGCAGCTCGGGACGAGGCGCGGTGCTTCGAGACGGGGAACGGCTCGGAAAGTCGGGCTCTGGCAGGCAGACTCGGAGGCAGCTAGGGAGCACTTTGCCTCCTCTTTGCTTTTCAGCTCGGTTATGTTAACGGTCTGTATCTAAGTGGCATACTGAGGAGCTTGCTTTATCACTGTGTGTTTATTTACTCTATGAGTAGTTTTCGGGAAGTTAGACGCAAGCTTCTCGGTAGCTGCCCACGTATTCCTGGGAATTCTACCGGGAAGTGGATGAAACTCGCTTTGCAGAAGGTCGGAGGGGCGCTCAGATGTCCTCACTGATACAGGGAGGGCACAGAGTGAGGAACAGCACCGGGTTTTGTCGCAGCAACTCGCCCCGGTGCTCCCGGCCGGTTCCACCTTCTGCTGCTTGTTCACTTCCTCGCTCCGGAGACGCTTCTGCACGCTCTCTGCGAGCTGCCCCACTGGAATTTCTTGCAGAGCAGGGTTTGACTCCGAACTAGCATAGCTGCTGAACTTTCCTCTGAAAAGAGGTATTCTGAAATTAGAAAAGAAAAAAGAAAAAAAGAAAACATTTTGACAGAGGATGTCCTTAAAGTATTTCCTAATCAAGCACTGCGTTATGTTTGGTATCTTCATTGCTTTTGCGGGGAAAAGCACTTCTAGTTGCATGACTGCCATGGGTTTCATCGGTGTGTGTTGACCCAAAGGTTAAGTAATGCCTTTAAAATGGTCACTCATGAGAGCTTTTCTGAGCATGCAGTCAGCGTGCTGATTGCATTGTGTTGGTTTTTGGAAAGATCTGTAATGATCTATGACTAAGCCCACTAATCTTGTCCGTTTGTATGTAGTTACATACAATGGGAAGATGAAATTCACTGGTACATATTAACTATTGTGGGAAGGCTGGCCATTTGCGCTTTGGATCTTTTGCCTGAGAACTCAAATCAGAGTAAAACAGA
>JANHGO010002812.1:0-28814 GCA_024606505.1 Aquila spilogaster
CCTAATGTGGCATGGTCAGAGTGATACTCTATCTGTCATCCATTAAGATAACAAGATTGGTGGGCCTGGGAGGAGCACGGCATGGTGTGCAGAAAAGATGAGATTAAAAATTGAAATGTCTGTCCAAAATGCTTTGTTGCGAGGGCTGCCAGTAACAGCAGCTCCGAAGAACAGAATTAATTCAAAAGTGTGATTTCTCTGAAGCTTTGTTTGTCTTCGTGAAAATAAAAACATGAGTTCTGCGCTGCTTTCAAAAGTTGCAGATAAAAGGAATATTAGAGCAAATCACTGTTCCTGATAGGTCTTGGTAGGTTCCTATACTTGAAATTCAAGTACTTTGTAGGTGCTATCAGAACCAATTATGTATCACAGTAACGTTTTATGTCTCACAGAAGCCTTTTGTCTTTATATTCGTAACACATTTTAAATTACAAAGAATCATCTGTGCTTGTTTTTGGCACAGGAGTGTCTCATCTCCCATCACAGAGCGTTAATTTGGAAGAGAAGCTCAAATATTTGCCTAAAAAATTGTTCATGTAAATATTGAGCAGAACAAATTCCTTTTGAGGTGAATGTATTTGTTTTCCAAAAACCCAGAGGCACTCGAAGTCCATTAATATACAAATAGTGATTGTATTGTTTGCTGCCTTCAAAATTTCTGACATCTTAAGGTTAGGATGCATTCAGAATTTCTTCTGTGTTTTTTAAAGAAACTGTTGTGGTCGTGAGCTCAGATTGAAGTCGCTTGACAAAAAGTAGACTCACTTCTAACATCACTGTTTTAGAGTGCTGAGGCCCTGGCACAGGCTGCCGAGAGAAGCTGTGGGTGCCCATCTCTGGAGACGTTCAAGGCCAGGCTGGATGGGGCCCTGGGCAGCACGATTCAGTGCATGACAGCCCTGCCCACACTGGCAGGTTGGAACTAGCTGATCTTTAAGGTCCCTTCCAACCCAAGCCATTCTATGGTTCTATGATTCTTAGTGAACATAGAGTAAAAAGACTGGATACAAGCAGTACTGGATGGTGTCAGCCTCCCACCTAAATCTGGCAGGGAGGCAGCAGAACTGTGCACACGGTGTGCAGGTCAGACTGGCTGCCCCGCTGTTAGGGAACCAGCCGTCATGTGGTTTACTTGGGCTTCTCCACACTGTGGGGCAGCAGGTGCCCAGCCGGCCCATTCCTGTGTCCCACGGTGCTGTCCCTGGCTGCAGAGGTGCTGGTAGCCAAAGCAGGTGACGTGCAGGTACCTGCGCAGGGGCAAAGGCAGACTGCTGTCTTGTTTCATTCCCACTCTTGCTGCAGTCTGTGAAACAGGATCAGCAGGAAGCCACACTGTCACGGGCAGTTTGTTGCATCCTCAGCAGGGTAACGAGTCAAATACTTTGGGGATGAGGAGGAGCCACAGTCGAGTGCAAGCCTGTCACGTACCTGCCAGCAGATATGCCCAGCAACACTTGTGCTTAGGTTTTGTTGTAGCGCAGTGCAAGCAAGCACAGAACAAAGTGATGCAAACTGCTGGCCCTTCAGTTTTGGAGGCGAGCAGCCATTTTTCACAGTTGCTGGCAGGCTGCCTTCCTGCTGTGGCCAGGCCCCGTGTGCAAATCACGTCTTCTGTGCTCATCCCAGGGGCCTTAGGCTGGCCCCATGTGTGACATGGCACTAAGCCAGGCATGTGCATGATCTCGGGTGCCTGGAGTGTGTCTGCTTGTGTTTATGGCCCACACTATAAACCCGACACTTGAGGTGAGACAAACTGGAGGGAGAAGAAGGTCCCCAAAGTTCTGAACAGGTTTCTGGCATAGAGGTTTTCCTTGTGAGCAAATACTTCTGTCAGCCTATGGTCAGATGTGGGAAACGATCTGGGCATGACCCTGCTGGGCCTGCCACCCCACACTCGTGACCTCACTGTGCAAGGCTTGTGGAGGCTGCTCTCAAAACCAAACCACGGAGCTACATAATTGCAAGTAAGTCCAGGAGGAACAGCAAATGCAGGTGAAAAAAAAAGAGTTTGTAGCAGTCCGAGCTTCCACAATACTCTCTTCTATATATTTCATTCTATTTAGGATATTTCCTGGAGGGCTTAGGCTGTTGAAGAAACTCTTAATTTGAACCCAGATATCTGCTTTTTCTACGTTTGTTCTCTTAAGCCTTTTATATTAGTAATGAGTTCATGAATGCTTTATGCTTGTCATCTGCAGAAGTCAGGTCACCTTTTGCTGTTTGGCTTTGTGGTCGACTTTGTGTGCTAAGGACTGAAGTAGCCTTCTCTACTTTCCTTCGTGATGGGTTGTAATTAGACCCTAGGTTAAAAGAACTATTGTCTAAATATGAGAACAAATGATCGCTCAGTGGATCACATTAACCTCTGACTATATTGGGTGAGATATGGGTATATTTGGGAGAACTTGTTCCCCCTCTTCTGTATATTGGGTGACACTTTTGACTTTTGAATTTTGAGTAGCTCCTCTTTCAGTAAACCTGAAGTTGCTTGAGCATGGATGACTGACAGCTGATGCCCAAGGGAACATGCAGGCAACAGGGAGGCTCTGGAAGCTGTGTATATTAAATTACTCCAGTTGTTCGGTATGGTGAGACAGTTGTTGCATGACTGTTATATTTGTTCAGGCCATTTTGCTTCCTGCCATGTCAGGCTGATGTTAGGAGTTTTATTCCATCAGCGGCATTTAGGAATGGATTAAACCAGGATGACTGCAGGGCAAACTACCAGTCTTGGTTTACCCTGCCTCCTGCCACCTAAAATGTGGTGCCCAAGTAAGCCTCATGGAGACCCTAGAACCAGGACAGTTCGCAGTTTCTGTCTGTTGAACTCAACAATAGTAGATGTCAGGGACTTCTCACAGTTCTAGTTAGCATCATCAACGATTGCTAGAGAGTCAAGTATTGCAATTAGGGAATATCAAAGTAAGAAAGTAGTATGTAGATATTAGCATAAATTTTCTTCTCTGCAATAAACAAATGTACACTCTTCCATATTTTTTCTCGCAAACATTAAAGCAATGCAAATGAGCAAAGTGGGAAATATAAGGTAGCAGTGTTATTGATAACTTTTAAAAGTTTTATTTATCTAAACAAACAGCTTTAAATACTTCTGTTGTATCCTGTAGCTTAAGAAATAAGTGAAGCGTTTTTTGTTAGTTCTTTGATGATTCTTTTAACTATCTTCTAAATCAGAGAAGGTAACTTCAGGATGAGGCTTGCCTGTGCACGAACAGCAGAAAACTCTTGCCAGAGGTTGCGTGATTAAGGAGGCATTTTTCAGTTCTGAGTGAATTTGAGGTATTTTCATAACATTAGCATCTATAGCATGTTGGGTGTGCAAGGAATTTATGACCATCCCTTACTGACCGTGCCTGCCCTACCACTCCCTGATTGTATGGCCAGAAACTCTCTCAGTTAACTCTGAATGATAGGGTTTGGGGCTTTTGAACTACTTAAATATCTCTGTGATTCCTTTTAGAAGAGCCAATTTTATAGCTTACCATGATTACATCTTCAGGCATATGCATCGTGGGTACAGAGCTATCATCTGTGGCGTCGCATTTACCATTTCCCTGTGGGGCATAAACATGTGACTGGTTGAAGAGTTGTAACCTCTCAAGCCCTCCAACAAATATTAAATTGCTAACTATTCTTCCATAATGCTACGATGTTGACTGAAATTTGACCCTGGCACTTGCTGAAATAATTTTCAAAATCTGAGTGAGAAGGTTAAATGGTACTGTCAAATGTCCAGATGCCTGCTACAGAAATACTTCCACTGAATATCTGGGTGTTGATCTCTAAAATGCTTAAAGTAATCCTCTTTTTTCTTATTCATGATCATACGATATTATCTACAGCTTGTTTTTTAGTGCAGATAAAGAAATTAACTCAGTTTTGCCTTTTTTTCTGTGCCAGCTAACTTTGCCATTTATGACTGTTTCTCTCTTTTACTTGCCAAAGGAGGAATCCAGGCAATTGTTGCTCCCCAAGTATAAACCAGGCCTCTAGTTCTCCTTAATTTCTGTTCAAGATCATTATAATTACATGATTATTTTCACAGCTGTATCTAAATAAGAAAAATGCTGTAATTGGTGGCTTTTACAAGTTCACAACTCAATAACCTGATGCTGGAACTCTTCCACCTGCAGAAGCCTAATTAATTGCTGTTGGAGCTCAGACAGCTAAATGACCTGGGTTTCAAATTATTTCACTTCTTAATGTGCAGCATTCAAACTAGAGAATGTCTGTGGTAATAAAAAAAAGTATGGAATCTTTAGGCTGAGAGAGACTCTTGGTTGTTGGATGAGTATTTGACTTCCAAGTGGATCAATGAAGAAAGCATTGTTTACCCAGTTCAGTTTTTATTTGAACCTTCTTATAAAAATCTAGGGCTCCATTTCCCGAGTGGTGTTACTAGTTTTAGTTTCCTTTATTTTGGCTTTCGGTTGCATTATTTAATTAGTTTTTATTTAAGAGATGAGTCCTTATGCTGCAAAAAAACAGTGTTTAATTATAATAAGAGCGAGTATTAAAGATGCTATACTCCAATTATAACTTTGAATTTTGTTATTTTAAAGCGATCTTAGTTCCTGTCTCTAAGACTTATGGGAAGCTCAAAGGTTTATTTGATTTCTTTTTTTCTTGATTTCAGGGCTTTTTCCGCAGGAGTATTCAGAAGAACATGGTTTACACATGTCATCGAGATAAAAACTGTGTTATCAATAAAGTTACCAGAAATCGCTGCCAGTACTGCAGACTACAGAAGTGCTTTGAAGTGGGAATGTCCAAAGAATGTAAGTTGTCTTCAGAAACAGTATGTTGTTTGTCATACCCTGAGTGTATATGACAGTCCCAAGGGAAGAAAAATACTATGCAATTACACAATTGAAGCCATTGTCTGCATTCATATGTACAGAAAGGAGTTTGAACTTTGCGTACAACTTCAGATGTACTTTACTAACTTCTGAGCCCTTAACTTTGCAGCCTGATTGCTGTCACTGGAGAACTAATAGTGCAGCATACTGCTTGTGCAGTGTGGCCAAACTGTGTGAATGTGAGAACTTCTAAGTGTGTCATTTCACTTCATAAAGCAACAAAACCACAGATGCTTGCTTTAAGGTTGGATTATCTCCCCTGTATACTAGAAATCGCTCCTTCGGCCAAGGGGCCTAAGGAAAACAGCACTGGCTTCTTACACTCTGTTTCAGTCTTCCCCCAGCCGTACTTACCAGGTCGTGGCTTTGCTGCCTGGCAAGTTTAGGGGTCAGCTCAGGGTGTCATTACACGGAGGCCTCCCGGTGGCTTATTTTCAGCACATAACAGCCTTCTTCAGCCTTGCACCTTCTCCTTTGTCCCAGTGTAGATGCTTCTCCAAGGACACTCTTCCCCTGGTGCTAACACCAGTTTACTCTGGTAACAGCCTTGAGTTTTCTGTTCTTACTTGTTGGAGTTCTTTTGAAAGGTGAAACAAGTTGACTAATCCTCTTCTAAACCCACAAAGCCAGTAAACTTGACTGCAAACATGTACTGTCAAGTACACACCACAAAAAATGACTTTTCCATGCCTTCTTTTCTAGAAATCTCAGTTTTGCTCTTTAAATTAGCATTTTAAAATATACAGATAGAAGTTTGCGATTTTTCCCTTTTTTCATGTTATTGATATCCCTGTCAAGCAGGAAAATCTAACTAAAAAAAGCCAGTTTCTAAGGGATAGTGCTTAGAAGATTCTCATTTTTGAGGTGGCAATGAGAAATGTAGCGATAGCGGTAAGAACAAAATCTTTGGTGTAGTGATTTATTGAGGATTTTTAACTCTATCAGGGATGTTCCTGATTTCTGTAGGTTAGTTCCAATAATAAACACTACAGAAATGTGGAGTTTGAGCAACAAGAAGAAAAAAATTTCCCGACACCACTTCCTTACTTTCCTTCACTCAATCTCTCCTTAGAAAGACTTCGAGACTGAACAAAAAAATTAACACTAATGAGACATTTATGATGGAACTGTGACTTAAACGCATTCTCATCTTCAGCGTTTTTTCTTCCTAAGTTGCATTACACTTCTCAGGAGTTCACTTCTGCAACCTTGACAAGAACAGAAACGGGTCCCAGTGCCACATTGGTCTGTCCTGGTTTCATTCTTTTTTTTCTCTCCCACTCTCTTCTTCTCCAGAAGGAGCCAGGGAATGAGCCAGATACATCTTCAGGATCACTAAAAATGTTTCTGTTTCCCTCCGAGAAAATCTGAAAACTGTGGTTGCTGAGAATGGCCCAGCATCAAGTCTCAAGGAACTGGAGTAGCAAAGAGGTCTTAGGTTTTCCATGGCTTCACTGTCCTTGTTGTTGGGGTTTCTAGTTTTCTTGTGTACTTGTAGTGCAACTTCATTGGAGTACAGGTCTAGGAGGGAGAATGTAGACCACTGAGAGTAGTCATGCAGCAAATGTCTCATGTTCACAGATCTGTGTAACTTGCTATGGGTTCTGGTGACCACAACACTTCCCTGCATGTCAGATATTTTAGGGTGAGAAACAGAATCTGACAATATCATAGATTGTCTCAAGTGTTATCTTAATGCTATTATTTACAGTAAATGAAATGTCCAGATAATCGTAGGAGGCAGCCTGTGGTGATGGCAGTAGTCCTGCCCAGAAATCTTTACCTTTTGGCAAAAAGAGTAGTTGATAATAACAAGTATTATGTATAGGCTTACTGAATGGAGACGATGAGAGTAAAGGAAGAGGTAGACATAGTAGGCTAAATACAAAGATGCACGAGATGCAAGATGAAATGATAAGGATTTTATTCCCAGGTATATGACTACATATATATCTGTACATATGAAACTCTTTGTTGATAAAAACAATATGATATAGTTTAGGGGAGAAGAAAAATTTATTCAACTGAGGGTTTGCTGGCCTTGGATTCTGAAGGATTTTATTGCTGACGTGAACTAGTAATCTTATTAAACGTTGTAATGTCACATCAGAGTAGGCTTTGGAAATAGCAGCAATGTTGCTAACATCAACTAAAGTTACTTAGGATAACTGAAAAGTCCCTTTTAGATAATAGATGGTTTTCTCCCATGGGGTAAGTGAAGTTTTACAAGCAAGAATTAAGGTTTTTGTCTGCCTGTTTCCTAGGGTTAACAGAGTAAAATTGCCTTTTGGCAGTTGCCTTTATCTAAACTACTACAGGCACTGAAAGAGGGGAAATCAGACTGGAGAGGGAGCTCAGAGGATACTGGGGGGAAGTGAGGGATGTCCTCCAGCTGTTTCTCTAGAAAGTATATACAAAGGCGTAGAGAATTATTTTAAATGTCATCAATTTGCAGAGCATCTTGTCGTCTAGGTTTAAAAACTAAGACTGAAGTGATTCTGTGTTATCCCTTCATAAACAGGAGCTTCTCAACTCTTGAGAGATTTGATAAACTATTTTCTTATCTGATCTTCTTTCATACATGTCTCCAGGTTTCAACTCTTATTTCTTTTATTTCTTTAGAAGTTTATGTAAATGAAGGAATAGTTGTCAGAGGGCTTCCCCCCTCCCCCCTTTTCTTTTTGTAGGAGGTAGTTATCTCCCTGAATAACTTACTGGCATTTTGCTATTTTGCTTTTCTTTCTTCTTACAGTTCTTTTACCTTGTAATATGAAAGCTATGAACAAAGGATAGAAGTAAGTTTCAGAGCAGTCTCATAGGGAAACAAGCCTACAATGTTCAAACCAGTCCCAAATGGGGAAGGTTATCACAGTGGGCAGCTGCAAATTGGAACCACAAGGGTCAGTTCCCAGGAGCTGAGGAGGAGTAAATGCAGAATTTCAATATACAGAGTAATCCATGCTTAAACGCTATGGTCGTGTTCTTATTTGTTCTGCCTTTAAAAGGCATGCTAAAGTACTTGCATATGCAGCACCTTTTGAGTTTAATGAGTGTTGCACGCAAACATCAGAGATCAGAACTTGCTGCCTAGCCAGTGTAATAAGTAAGATTTTAAGGATGGAGATACGGTGTGTTGGAAGAGAAGAGACACTGAGCATTTCTTGTAAGCTTTTATCTTGTTTTGGGGAATGAAGTGAGACGAAGGAATGCAGCAAATTTGCATTTCTTTATAGATTGTTTTGTTCGGAGAGGGAAAAAAGCTGTCTTCGACCCCATTTTAGTCCCCAGATCTGATCAAGAGAGGTCAATAACAAGCCTGCCTCCAGGGCACCAATGCAGCTATTTGTATTGTGATAATATCTGCAGGACCCAGCTGAAACTGGATCCCACTAGCGCAGGGACTGTCTTTCATTGTGTAGTTGCTGTTGCAAAAAGTTTGTGCTCCAAACAGACAAGACAAAGGGTGTGAGGGGAAACGACTCAGTGATGGCAGACTTGCCATCCTACAGCTGGGCAAAACAGACTTTGAAACAAAGCCCCGCTGTCTTTCCTCACATCCCTGGCTTCAGAAACTCCTGAGCTTATGTTCCTGCAACCTGAGCTGCACCTCTAAGTAGTACAGCCTGGAGCCAAACCTTCCCCTAGCAGTGTGTCACGTTTAGGTCTTGTTGTAAATTCATTTGTGAGTGCTCAGAAGTTCATTCAGAAGTGTGTAGGTGCAGCTGAGGCTCTGATCCCCACTCCAAAACATCTCTCTCCTTTATATTCTTCCAGCCTGTTAATTTTTTTTTAATTGACCTGTAGAGACAAATTGTGATCACGTAGGATTTTTTTTTGCTGTCACCGAAGTGAGAAGGCAGTAAGGCTGACACTGGCTTATTATGTGATGGAGAGCCTTAGGAAACTAACCTTTGCCCTTTGATTACGTGATCTCTAAGCTAATGTTGAAGCACCATCCTTGGCCTGACCCCAGGTGTCAGCAAGAAGCACTCTGTTGTCTGGATGCACGGACCTCGGTCCTCGGGAGTTAATGAGAGGTCACACGAATACTGCTGCCTTGCACAATTAAGGGAGCATGCAGGAGGCTGGGCAAAAGTCTAACATGATAAAATGGACTCTTTCAATCAGGATGCTGGAATGTATAGTTTGTAAGGTGAAACCTACCCTTAAGGAAAGCCTAAACTGGATTTATTCCAGGGTACAGGGGAAGGAACACGAAGCTTCCTTCTGCCACAACTGCTCAGCTTTGCCTAACAACTCTTCCACTTCCATCTTTCCTCTTTTACAAAATGGAGCCTGCAAGCATTTTCACTGTGCTCGATGAACCATTGGGTTCCTCTCAGACACACACCCAGCCCATGTACCGTGGTGAAGTGCAGAAAAGCCCTCTGTGCTGGCATCAGCCTCATCTGCAGTGAGCTCTAATAGAGCAAAATTATGTTTATAAAGGCACAGAGTTATTGTTCCAGATTGCTTCAATGCACTGAAGCAATGTTCAGATTAGTAAATCTGCTTACAATTAACCTCCCTGGAGGGAGAGAAAGGAGGAAGGCAGGGAATGCTGGGGAATTACCATGAAGTGGAAAGAATCCAGGTTTTGTGTTCCGTATTTGTTTTTTTTTTTTAAGCTTGCTCAGAAATGTGTGTTGCTTTTTGTCGCAGACTTCAAAGTCTTACAATATTTAAATGTCCATGCTTCTCAGAACATATGATTACATTCTGCTACTGAACAATAGATTGAATTGATTTGCTTACTTTAATTCTGGTTTAAATCAGCAACCAGGAAACGTCAACTTGAAGAACTGTCATGTTTATATTTTCTGCTTTATATTCCTGTTTCATTTTCTTCCAGACTCCTTACTGAAGTGCAGTTCCATCTCCAATGAGTTGCTGAGTAGAGGGCTAGTCTGTGTAGCTGCACTTCGGAAGCTCATGCTGATGATCTAATGTAATTTTAACATGAATTAATTAGAGTGCATTCATTCTTTGTTTAAATGCTTTAATTCAGAACTGAAGTGGGTTTTTTTGTTGTTTTTTTTTTCCCCCTGCAGTAAGTACTAGATGTAAGAATTGCTTTGCTATGGGCTAGATTTTTAACTAGATGCCTAAATACCATACAGTTGGCTGGGGGCTTTTTCAAACATTCCAGAGTAGTTACCTCGCCTACTGACTCGCATTGGTTCCTCAAGAGACACGACTGAAAGATCAGAGTAGAAATCAGAAAACCCGGAATTCTGTTCTGGGACTTCTCTCCAAATGTTACAAGCTGATTAGACTAGTTTTTCTATCTTGATAGAAGAAAATGACAACCCTTTTTACAGACCTTGTGTTGTACGGTGAAGGACATAAACTGCAAATACTGAAGAAATGTTAAGAATATGAGTATACAGATATTGGAGAACCAGTGACCAAGCTATACAGATGCCTGTTTTCTTTCATTTTGTTCATTAAGTTTCTGATCAGATAAGAATATTTGTATTTATTCTTTCAGTCTGAGAAACTGGAGACTTTTAAAGTTAACTACAAATGCTCGATATCACTGATGGGGGATAGCTTTAAAATCAGAGCAAAACTAGCAGAAAGGGTTTTCCTGCTACAAAACACAGTTTTCTTGTGTCATTCTGTCCTCTGCTAGAGCTAATGCACACTTTGCTGTGCTTGACAGCTGAAAATGACTTGTATACAATTAATATTCTGTCACAAATCTCCTATTTCTACTTTTTGCATGCTGTTTCCCATCATTAAAGGAACATCTTTTGCTTTTTGCATTGATTTGGTGTCTTAAAAGAAGCATATATGCTTTTCCTTTTTTCTCTTCGGAACTGTCTCCCTTCTTCTGTGTTTTAGCCTTTCTTCCTGATTTTGCGTGGCTTTCACTTGCCAGCTTTAATGTTTGAAGGAGCAACTTAGGTTGAATGTTATTATTCATAATTTACTCTATGTTCTGTGAAGATGGTTATGTAATAGCAGTAATTGCATCAACTCACCTAATGAGCTTTCCCTCCAGTGCCATGTACAGCAGATTAATAGCCCATGAATTCATTTGCAGCTCGTTGTGTTTCAGAAAAGTATTTCAGGCAGCAATTAATAAACTGCTTAAGAAAATAACGTAAAAAATGATTTTTTTTATTATGTTAACTCTCCAGCTGAACAATTTATTGGCACCTTTCATGATGCGGCTAAGTAAATTCTCTCCTAATTTCTCAAGCAGAGTGTGATTAGTGAACCCTGCTCAAGTCAGGACTGTTTGGTAATTAGTCTGATCTTTATATCCTAAAATGTTAAGAAGTACAAATAGAGTCCTCAAGTTCTCTTTTTTCTTCTGCTCATTGCCTTTCAGGCATTGCGCAAATAGCTGCAAATTTGAATCATAGCATGCTAGAGCTGCAACATTTATTTTTTTGCTTCCTCACATAGAAAATGGTGTAAGCTAAGAATTGAAGACCCCTAGCCAATAAACAACCCTTGGCACTGTTTCTGTGTTTTCTTTTTGTCAGCTCCAAACCTCCCAAGTGTTGGAACTTGGCCTGGAGGCAGGAACAGGGACCTCGAGTGGGGCAGAGGTGCTGCTGTCCCCAGGGAAAATACCCAGGGGTCAGACACCACTGGGGAGGGACATGTCGGGAGAAAGGCGTGGAGAGAGGAGGGAGAACAGGGGACCTCCTGCATTTGATAGTGTCAGAGGGAGTGAGGCAGTCAGAGCGGGCTGGGAGAAGGGCAGCAGCAAGATGCTGGGCCCTGGGGCCACCTCTGTGGGGGATTCTCTGGGGAGAGGGGAAGCAGCATTGCACATGACCAGCCTGGCTGCCCTAGAACTACTCTTTCCATCCTTTTTTTTTTCTAAATTAAAATTGACTGTCTTTGTCAAGTTTTTGATGTTTTGCATAATTTCTTGTTCAAGGAAAACAGTTATCTTTTTTTTTCCTCCTCCCTTTAATCCAAAGGAAGCATTGAGCCTTGCCTTGTCTTTTAAAAGTAATAAAATATATATATCTTAAAGCCTTTTCCCCCATTCTGGGCTCTTGAGGACTGAGTAAGCATAAAGGGAATCCCTTCAATAAGCTCACACAGAGATTGATTGCATGTCCTCAGCTGGAAGTTGCATTAAGACTCACTCACTGAGGTATGGCTGCCTCGGTGAACTTGCCTCTGCTCCCGGCGGTCTCTATGACAACGTGGACCCTCGTGGAAGTTACCAGATGCTCTATGCAGCCTTTGTCCGTGCCTGTAAATTCTAATCCTTCAGGACTGCGAGTGTGCACCCTTCTTGCCTTCTGCTTAACAAGGTGTTTTATTAAAGTTGTGGCACTTCTGGAGGTACTATGCTAATCGCTTTCACTGCGGGACCCAGTAATGCTCTGAAACAGATGCCCTTTCAGAAAAGAAAAGGTGTCAATTAGATGTCAGGAACTTCTGGACTTTCTGAATGCCCCTTGCTCTCCTATGGAGGAAGTTGAGCTGAATGACACGGAGACCTTGTATGCATAACTTGTCTGTCAGTATAGGTGAAGCTCGGAAATAATTACAGCCAGAGCAAAGTATAAAGCACATACAGTATAATTTCTTCAAAGCAGCCAGGGCCTACATCTGCTGCACACTCAAATGAAGTACGTGTTACTATTCAGCAGCTTTATTAAAGCCCTCTGACCTGATTGAACCCTTTCTTACTTTAAAGAGAGCACATCTGATCCGAGCCCATAGACTGATCATGTCTCTGTTGATGTTCAGTTTCAGTGGCAGCCCCACACCACCTCCTCTGGAGGTCTGGCTCTATTGTGAGAACAGTTAGTGGCACTGAAACTTCAGAATTTTTGTTTCACACCTTTGCATATTTTCACTTCACATGAATGGTTATTTCTGTGGTCTTTTTCTGTTATTTCTTGTTCCCCACTTTGGTTTTGGCATGTGTTTGTGTGTGTGTGTGGGGGGGGGGTTATTGCAGCATGCTGACTGTATACATTCATTGTAGATGGCCTTTACCACCGCTTGAGTTTAGCATCCAAACTGCTGTCATGCAGAAAAAAAAACTGTGTTATCCTCTCTGCCTTGTGCCAGGCAGTGTTGCTATAAGAGCAGATGGGAAATCTGGAGGTAGTCTGTCCCTGCCTGGCTCATGTGCTCGAAAGCGCATGGCTGAGGCCACGCTTGCTTGGTCATGCAGACATAATGGCTGAGACCCCAATCCCATGACCTCAAAAGCTTTGTTTCAGAGCTTCCATTCTTTCTTTATGCACTCAGTTCACTGCTTCCTATTCCTCATTCAGATCATTTTCTTGTTTAGGGGCATGGGGCATCTTTGATGCATCTCTTTCTCCTAATTGCCGTTGTGCCATGCGATTGTGCTTTCTACTGGCACCTTGTGGTATCTCTGCTGACTGTAGCTGTGCATTTTTTTTCTCCCTTTGAATTTTATTTTTGGATGTTGAATCTGACTGATGGAGAAATGCTGATGAGATAAATATCAGTATGGGAACGAGCAAATTGCCAGTGTCCTGGACCTTGAAGCTAAACATGGCTTATTTGGTTGTCAGGCCAACCTGAAAATGTTATCTGCAATAGTCAAGGTTCATGAGAAGTGCCATAAATTGTTCCCAAGAGTTCTGGAAAGTCTGAACTGCAGCAACCTAAAAGTGCCTGGAGGACTCAGTATCAGACGTGTTTGGTCCTTCCTTGTGGAAGATCATGTGAGAATGCACACATCCTCCTGATGATTTGTATCTGCAAACTTACTCCTCCATTTTCCTGGTGATGCCTTCTCTGGAGATGCTCTTGTGTAGGATGGGTTTTTCTGCAGAATGCAAAGAAGCAAAGACCTCCTAGTGGGAGTGACTCTTGTACCGATAGTGTGGAAGATAAAAAGAAGCTGCTCGGAAGCCAGTAAGCTCTCAAGGGCTCGTTAAGAAGATCTCTACATAAGCAGATGAGGCCATGGATTTCCCTCTACTGCTGTCAGACTCTTACAGCTTGCTTTCATCCGTTGTATGAATTGTTATAGCAGAGGGAGTTTTCCATTGCCATGCCTGTGATAAGCCAGCTGACACATTGCAACTCCTGCTACGGGGATGCTAGCCCTAGGAGTGTGATCTAAAAATAGCCCTGATTTGTTTTCAGTTTGACTTGGTATCACATGCTCAATTTAAAATACATTGGAACAGTTAATCTCCTGTTTCTTAGTGCTCACATGGAAAGTCTGCAGGATTTTTTTTTAAGTTAGATGGCATACACGCTGGAGAAATAATGGCCTCTTTATCCTAACTAAAATATCATTCTGCTGTTAATACCAGCAAAAGAAAGATCATAAGGCATTGGGATTTTCAGTTTTCTTTGGTCCAGTAAGATTTAACAGGAATGGTTTTGCCCCATCGCGCCTTGTTCTGGTAGTTGTTCACATATTGGCGCATTTATGAAAACTCTAAATTTTTAAGACTTAAGAATCTAAGTCTGAAGTCAAATGTCTGTCAATCACACAGAGGCAGTTCTAAAACTGACTTAAAAAAATGGTAGCAAATAGCCCTGCAGGCAGTGCCTAAGGCCAGTGAGCGTTTAGTCATTTGTGGGGCTGTTCTCAGTGTCATTAATCCATAACCAGTTGCTCATCATCGATACAAATTGATTTGGTAGGTAAATGCGAGGAAATTATCTGACTTCTTGAGACGTTTATCCGAATTTCAGAGTTAGAGCTGAGTGGAATTCTTCCTTTCCCCTGGCAAAAAGTGCAACAAAAAGCAAACATGCTTTTAGTTGGATTACAGGCTTGGTTAGTCATCTGACAGACAGTTTTAATGGAGTCAAAAATACATGCTGGGGAAACATGCTGACCTACTTTTCTTTCTTGCTTTCTTTTTTAAAACTTTTAAGCAAGTGAAATGTTAATTTAAAAACTCCTCATAAAATTGAATTTTGCTGACAGAGCTCGCTTGGTAATTAATTTATTTACGCTTCTGCTTCGGGTGCGATACACGCTTTTAGTAACTGAATTTCATCAGGTTGTTTTTGTTTCTGTTAGGGAATTGGGTTACGTTAGAGAAATCCATGTTCTTCTCCCTTTCCAGGACAAAGCCATCAGACTCAAGTTAATGAATGATTTAAGTCAAATCCTCTGAGGGAGGACTTTACGAGCCATTTAAAATGACGGACTAACAAAGCGTGGTACATTTGTATCGCTTTCAGTGCATTATATTTTTAAACATTTTTAGCCTTCAAACTTGTGGGAAGAGGAATCGCTGGCATAGTGTTGTGCATTTTGCATCTGGGACTGTATTTTACTGCACTAAGTAGGCTGATAACTGTACCTTCAGTGTTTTCTTGGAGTCAGAACTCAATGAATTTAAACCGTAGAAATTCTTCCCACAAGACATGAAAGTCAGGAAAGGAAGCATTAAATCAAATGGGAAAATTTAGTAGTGAGGACAGTTTATAACACTGCAGATAGAGATTGAGTGATACTGGAAGACGAGCTTTTTAAGAATGCTGCAAGCATGACCGCATCTTTTCTTTAGAAATGAGCACACCTGCAATTCATCAAATGATTCGGGGTGCCATGTTACGATGGCTATGGCAAAGAGACGTGCTTCATTCACTTGGCAACAGCCAATAGTTTTGATGAAGAGATCACAGTGCAGCTGAAGGAGTGAGAGAGAACATAGCGCCTTGGTTTTCCGGTCAGTCTGGAGATGCTGTTCTCACTTGTTACCTCTCCTTCTGTTTTAGTCATTAGCAGCTTTACCAGTGTTGGTCAGCCCTGGTACAGGGAGTGCTGCTGCAAATCTTCTACTGCTTCTCATCTGTTCTGAACAAAGTTCTGGTTTCTTTTCTTTTCTTTTCTTTTAACTCCAGCTAGCCAATTACATTTTGCACTATTTCATGTGTTATGCAAATAATAACACAATAGAAGAGATGTGAAAAAATGGAAATTGACAAGAATTATATGGGTTTATAGGAGTACCATTATGTTTTACAAGAATCCATGAATTACATATTCTCTGATAGAGCACAGTACTTTTAGTCATTTTCATATGTTGTGTATATTTAGAGGATATCCCAGTGGCAGATTAAAGATAGAAAATTATTTTTCGGAGTTTTAAATATAGCATCTTTATTTTCACTAATGCATGAGAGTTCTCTGTACATACCAAGAAGACTAAAGCTGGTATTGCATAGGTTTTAGTCAGTTTGTGGCACAGATGCATCAATATAGGAGGCCTCGGAAGATGAATCAGTGAGCATCCTTCATGATGTTGCAACCTTACATGTGCAGCATCCCTCACTGCGTGAGCTATTCTTTCCATACAAAGATTACCTTACCCTTGTTCTGCTTGCCATAACACTGCTTGAAGGTGATCATTGAAATGGTTTATTTTGTTTTTAGTGGAGAGACAATGGGGAAGAGCTACTCAAAAAAGTATGACTTCTTAAGTTTCATCAAAGAGAAGTTGTTTTGATACAGAAAAACTGTTGATACTGGAAGATGGAATTTTAAGAGTTTAGTGTATTTTGAATTGTTCTCTAATGATGCTGATATGCCTTCACTGGGCAGGGAGCAAGTCAGAGCTGTTGAGTTTCTAATTATAAGTCTCATAAAGGTGAGTTCAGAAGACAAGAGGTTAGAGCTTTTGGTCTTGTAGTCCATGTTGTACAGTGTTGCACCATCTGATTATCCCATTGAGAACTCTGGGATCAAATTCATACAGTCCAGATGCCTGTAACAAGTGACATAGAGAACTGTTAATTCGATAGAACCTTTTGACAGCTCCCTTCTACAAGGAGGATGCTCAGTTTGCCTCTTTCTGTAATTTGAAAGAGAAGCTGAATATGTAAGTACTTTTTTTTTTTTTCTCTTTGAATGCCTCTTCGCTTTAACGCTAATATTAGGTCAGAATATCCAGAAAATAATTTTAAATTGAAAAGGGATGCAAATAATAATAAAAAAGAAAACAAAGGCAGGAAGATAGCTGTTACTGAGGTAAAGCAACTCCATTATGTTCAACTCTCTCCCATAATAAAGTGAAAAGTACACAGGGAGAGAAGGGAATAAGCAGAAATATTTTACTTGTTTAAATCTACTGAGGACTGAAATCCTTGTACTTAAGAGAGAGTCCAAACCTGTTTTTGGCAACTTTTCCTGCTGTTTTCTAAGTCAGTTGTAACTATTTCATTTGTTTATCAGGAACATTTTTCCTACTAGTATTTATGCATGGCCAAGTGCGAACATATTTAAAACCGTATGGATACACTAGCTGCCTCCCCGAAGATATGCAGGATTAATCCCTGTGAGTTTTGGGGTCTTTTTTCTTGGCTGGGTGTATGAGGTTGGGGGATGACCCTGTGGTCAATGAGCCTTGCAGTAATGGACCAAGAACTTTCAAAAATACTCCCTAGAAATCAGGAAATGTAGAAAGAATAAGACAATTAAGGGGAATCACTAGATATCCTGGTCTTAACAGTTCATTATATTTATTTTTAATGAGTATTTAATCTAATGCTTTGCGATGGATTAGAAAAGAGGGGGAATCTGGCCTCTTTCTGTTCATAAGTTTAGGTTTTCCCTCCACTGAACATTCACTCAGGGCAAATTGTTTAACTTGAGCTGGTTGGAGGCATTCCAGCACAACAGCGTTTTGCTGAAAAATAACACTGTCTTGAATTCCAGCCTTCATAGTTGATAGCATCATGGTTTGTTCAGATTTGCAAAACCTTGGGATGAGTTACAAGGGGGCCGCGATGGAACCCTGTCGGTTCCTGTCCTCCAAGCGGCGCCTCCTGGGCCCGGCCGGACTCGTCTGCAACATGTCTGCCGTGCGGCCTGCGGCTCTGGGGCAGTCCCACAGCTGTTCATCGGCTCTTTCATGAAATGAAGAGAGCTATGCTTTTGAAAACCCCAACTTTCAGCCCATGCTAACCATCAGTGATTCCCCAGCAGCAATATCCTGAGGACTTCTCCTACAAAGGCATTTTAGAAGTCCATCCTTAGTGGAAGGATGTGCCCAACCTGTGTCCCATGAGTCCCATGTTGTCGAAGGCCAGGAAGATAAGGTGTGAGTAGAAATTGTCAGTACTGCCAATTAATACTGCGCCGTCGTCTGTGATGCAAGTTTCTGTCTACTGGGGACCACCACCCTCATTTAATTAAGGGCCGGCTATGCGTCAAGTCCAGACTCCTTACCCAGCCCTTGGCTTCCATTTCAGACGTCATCTCGTGTCCAAGTTGCATCCTTTGTTTTCATAGAGAAGTCTGGGAAAACTAGGTCAGTTTATCCAAGTAGAAATTATTATTTTATTGAGTTAACTCTGTGGTGACCTGCCGCCTGTTTGCCTTCTGAAAACGAACTCCCTTGTGAGCAGCAAGGGCTTGCAGTGGAAGCTGCAGAGGCCACAGTAATCACTTTGATTTCAAATCAACAATAAAAAGGCTTCTTTTTTTAGTGTGTTGCTGTTTCCTGGAAACAAGTGTCTGTCTGCCTTGCTCCTTCTATGATCACTAGCTCTGACTGGTCTGGCGTGCTGTGAAAGCACTTAATGTGGAAAGGTTATGTGCTGGCATTACTGGAGATATTTTAAAAAATCTTATGGAGAAATCAGGATTTGATGTTACTTGACCTTGTCTGGCAGAATTAAGTTCCTTAAACCAGTCCCATAGTTGCTACCGTGCCTTCTTTTTTAAGTAATCTGGTCCACTTACTATTTCAGAACTTAACTCCCAGATAGGAAAATATTTTTTTTTAAATGCAAGAATAGTTGGAACGTATTTTAAAGAACTTCTTTGTCATTGTACATAAAAGATAGAGTATATCGTAATAGTCAGTCTGATAATTAGGTGCAGGCATGCGGAGTGATTCATGTCCTAACACGAGTGTTGAAGCAGCTGTGGTTCTTGCAGGTGTGTTGAGGGAATTAGACCCCGTGCTGCTGCAGTGCTCCTGCCACTACATAAAGCACGAGTGCAGATGTCTGAAGGAGCTGCGTTCGTACATGAAAAGCAGCATTTCTGCGTGTGAATTATGGATAGAACGATATTTATTAAACACGCAAGCAGCAGCCTTTGTCTACTACATATTTCTTTGGGGAGGTGCAGTAAACCTGGTGCTATCCCAAACTCAGAGACCCCAGGCACGATCTGTGGCTGAGAGGGAGGAGCATTTTTAGAGCCTCAACTCGTCTGTGCGTTTCAGAGCGGGCAGCAAGAGTTGAATTAATTTGTTTACCTGTGTCAGCCGCCAGCTTCAGCCCTGCATTTACGGGAAGCTGGTGACGTGGCCAGCCAAGCGCTCCCAGCCAGCGTGTGTTATTCCCATTGAGCGGGGAACATGCTGTGGCTCAGGTTAGCCTTCTACAGAGAGCTGAAGATCCTGTGGCTCAGAATAAAAAGCGACCTCCTGACTTCAGTCTTAGGTTAAGGTTTGTTATGAAGGGCAGTGTAAATAAAAAATAATAAAAAAAAGCCCTTCCTCAAACTAATTTACAGGGTATTTTTATTCCAATTGCTCAGCTTGTAGGAAGAAAATTCAAAATGCAGTTTTTGAGCATGTCATTTTATTTGATGAGGCCATACTGTCGGTATTATGACCAAGCCATTTTAATGGCGTGCGTTATTAATTCAAAAATGAGGCCCGGTTTCAGAACAGTCTCCACAGGCAGATGCTGGCACATGCCCACCAGCTGTGCAGGACTGCACGTAGATGTGAAGCATCAACAATATATTTGTTAACTGCTCTTCTGGTGCTCTTAGGTCCACCTGGCTAAGTAACGCAGTGCTTTCCCTCCTATCTTACGGTCTCATGCTGCTGGGCTGCCTCCTGGCAGAGCAGGTCGTCTAGCAGCAGCAGCCCTGGCAGGGAGGTTGAACGCTGCCTTCCCCCACTGCGAAGCCATACCACCTTCCTCAAAGCATCAAAAGGTGGAAATAACCTCCCAGTCTTCCTTTTTTTTCCACTTTTTCTTTTTTTTTCTAACGATCAACAAGCTTTTGTCCTTAGGAAATAGATTCTTTGAGTTTGCAACGACGGGTTTTCTGCATTACTTTCAGAGGAGCAGGTAAATAGTAGCTGAGCTCTTTGTTTGATTTTATTATCTCTGGCTTAGTGGGAGGCCAGGGCTGCAAGCTGCCTAGGCTGTAACGCAGGCTAGCGCTCTGGTTCAGGACTACAGTTCCCTTTCTCAGAACACATCTGGAACAACTGTTCCTCTGCTTTCATGAGCTCAATTTACGGTTGCACGAGGCAATGTATTCTTTGTGCTTGATGAAATACACAGTGCACGCAAGCCTCTTCAGATGTGTTGTCAGTTGGCAGCTCTCTCGCTAGATGCACCTTTACACAATTGCACAAGACACCAGGAGGTACGAATGTGAAATTTAGCCTTGAGGGCTAAACAAAGAAATGAAACTTAGCTATGAATGCGGTATTATCCATCTGCAGAAACAGATATTAGATCTGATCTCTCACTATGTTACTGTAGTTTTACACTAATAGGACTCTGCTGAGATCACTGGAGTAGCACCACTACACAACTAAAGCAGTAGTGGTGATAAGTTTGAAGTGATATTTTTAATGCTGGTGAATAACATAGGAGTGAACCCTTTTTGGGTTCAGGTTGTATTCTCTGCATGAAACCAGCCTTAATGAAAAGTAAAAATGCAGGTGGCACACAGTCTTGGTGTTGCTGCTGAACTTGTGCTCATCCTTTTCAGGAGCCATTGCTTTGTGTGCTGAGTGGTAATATATGAGCACAGGGAAGGGGTGCTTCCAGCTCACCTCCTTTTTTAACTCCCAGCAGAACCTTTTTGTTTACTGTTCATACAATTTGTTTTATCATTTATAATCAGAAAGCCTAGATGATACAAAGCTGGGAGGAGTGGTTGTCACACCAGAAGACTGTGCTACCATTCAACAAGACCTGGACAGACTGGAGAGTTGGGCAGGGAGGAACCAGATGAGATTTAACAAGAGCAAGTGTAGAGTCTTGCACCTAGGGAGGAATAACCACATGCATCAGTACAGATTAGGGGATGACCTGCTGGAGTGGAGTGTGCCCTTGTGGTCAAGAAGGCCAATGCTATCCTGGGGTGCATTAAAAAGAGCGTGGCCAGCAGGTTGAGGGAGGTGATCCTCCCCCTCTATTCTGCCCTGGTGAGGCCATATTTAGAATACTGTGTCCAGTTCTGGGCTCCCCAGTTGAAAAAAGACAGGGATGTCCTAGAAGGAGTCCAGTGAAGGACCACAAAGATGATTAAGGGCCTGGAGCATCTCCCCTATTAGGGAAGTCTGAGTCTGAGGTCTGTTCAGCCTGGGAAAAAGAAGACTGAGGGAGAATCTGATTAATGTTCATAAATATCTAAAGGAAAGTAGGACGCAAATGGACGAGACTAGGCTCTTTTCAATGATGTGTAGTGGTAGGACAAGGAGCAATGGCCTAAAATTGAACATAGGAAGTTCCATACAAACATGCGGAGGAGCTTATTTACAGTAAGGGTGACAGAGCACTGGAACAGGCTGCCCAGAGAGGTTTTGAAGTCTCCTTCTTTGGAGATGTTCAAGACCTGTCTGGATGCCTACCTGTGCAACCTATATTGTACGGAACCTGCTTTAGCAGGGAGTTTAACTCGATGATCTCTTGAGGTCCCTTCCAACCTCTGCAATTCTGTGATTCTTTGTGATTTGTACGGTAGCTGAAACTTATTCATTATATTGAATGTGCTTATTATGGAAAACTGTTTTGATAAAATATTGGTGGTGTCAGGAAAGAAGTTGAATATTCACGATAGGTAGCTTTCCAGTTAAGCTGCAAGCAATTCAAGTACTTTTTGCTTGTGCGTGTTAGGATGAGAAATAAAATAGCTGCAGCACACAATATGAAGTGCTACGGTCAGGCCAGATAGCAGGCAGAAACAGTGCAGTGTCTGGTTTTAGTTTACAGCAGTGCACTTTCCTTGCCATGAGCAATTCTGGATAATGTCCAACAAATTGAATTGATGACATTGTATAACCTGAAGTTCTCCCAGTTGCAAGTCATTCTGCTACCATGACTGTCTCATAAGAGAAATTAATGTAATATTTGTAGATGAGTAGACTGGTTTACCTTTTGGTGACCCTGAAGAAAAAGGTCAAGTTTGGGATATTTTTACCTGTAATCGGTTATCCATAAAGAGTTAGCGTACCAGACTTCAAGACTGTAGTCAAAAGGGCAGTTGCTTTGCAAAGGTAGCTCAAAAGGGCACTTGAACAGCTGAAATCAGATGAGACAGATTTAATGGCCTCGTAGTGACTTCTGACTGAAAGTTCAGAGTTTGAAACTGAGGAGTTTTTCTTTACCCAGCCTGTGAAAAACAACTGTACTATTTATTTTTTTTTAGTGTAGCTTAATAGGAATTTGATGTCAGACTGACTATTTAGAAGTGTTTTTCAACCGCTGTGTATGCATTTAGTCACTTCAGCTATAAGAAAGAGAAAGAATAATCACATTGCATTTGTGATTGTGTATATTTTCGGCTAATGTGTTTAGACATCGCTGTTCCATAAAAGCTGTCCTGCTCCCCAGACTAGTTCAGTTTACCTAGATGTATACAGAATTTTATCTAGGCAGCTGAAGAAGTTACTAGTAAATCCACTGGGATTTTGGCAGATTAACAAGTAGACAGTAACCGCAATGATACTACATTTCCCTGCATAAGCCCTGCGAGTTTGGGAAAGCTCTCAGGATGGAATGATTGATTCCCAAAACTCTTTCCATTTCCAGCTCTGACCAGGGAAGGGGATGGCTGGCAACATCCAGCAGATGATGCTATTACTCTGCAAAGCGTGTTACAAGTGGCATGGTGAACCTTAATAATTACTTTTACAGTTAGAGAAGGAAGTGACTGATTTTGTGTAGAATACAGGGAGATAGTTGGGGGAGGACATGAGTGAGAAGGGAATGGCACTTGTGCAGGTTCACTCTACGGCATCACTAGCTGAATAGAGACATTGTGGGACCTGCCTATGGAGAAGATCCATCTCACAGATGGGAATTTCTGGCTGTGTTAAGTAACTTGAAGGTTGTGTGAAATACACATGGAAATGTAAGTGACTGATTTATCAGTGGGTATGACTAGGTTATTTCCATTGCAGATATGTTGCTGGGCCCTCATGGGAAATACTCGTGATTTATTTTGCCTGAAATCGTTAATGCTAGCCTTTGGTAGTTCTTTAATCTTTAGCTTCTAGAAGTTTCTGGATTATCCTATTTCATGGTGGCAATTAGTTGATGACATTAAAGCACCCTGAGAATGGAATTCTCAGAGAAAATGCTATCTGAACAGTTTGTTGTTAATTTTGTAATCATATTTCTTCATCTAGTTTGATTGCAACATGCAGGGAAGCCATAAGGGAAGGGAAGGAGTGGGGTTTTGGTTCAGCCCATGATACGCATTTTGCACTCTATATCCTGGCTCTGAGTACCACATCTGCCTACCACACCTGCATGCTTCAAAACACCATTTCTGCTAGTTTTGTTTCACTTATTTGCTGTCTTCCTATCTATACAGCTTTTCAGATGTTTAATTTCTCATTTCTGATCAGGAGCTGATTTGTAGGGGGTGTTTCCATTTGTATTTCTAGAGTCCTTATTTCTGTTTGTTATTATGTTGGCCATGTTCTGCAGAACTGGAGCCAGCCACACAATGACATAGTCAACATGCAAGTAGACTTCATCAGTGTATTCATGGGCCTGGAAGCAGTTTACAAGCTTTTCAGCATTTTTTGTTGTTGTTTTTTTTTTTTCCCAGGTGAAGTATTTTATGGAGCCTTCTCTAGGTTTCCTTCAGCATTCAAGTCAAATCAGCATTTAGAACTGGTTGGGTTTTTTCTTTTGGTTTCAGGACTTGCATTGTCAGTTCCAGATGTGCAAAGTATGACTGTTGTTCTTCTGTTCGTAAGTCTTAAAAACAGAAAGAAGGTTGTTTAAGAAGCAAGTAAATACATATATTCTATGGCATTTATTATTTATCTTGAAAATGATAGTAAAGTAAAATAGAAGAAAAAGAATACAAAAGTCATACCCCTCTGCTGTCATCAGTGTTTTTTTCTCCCAGCTTATTGTTCTGCACTGGCTTGGTTATTTTGGTACTACATCTGAGTTAAATGGGTATTTTTTTCCTTCAAGAGAGCAGAAACTCCTTTTTTTGCTCATTCCATCTACTAATTTTTCAGGGCTGTGACAATAGCAGGTGCCAAGTTTCATGTCAAAAATAAAATTTTCAGGCTGATGGAATCCTTGAAACCACAGATCAAGTTTCAGGCCATTTAAATAAAGCTGTAGAGCATCCATTTGTATCATTCATTCATATAATGAAACCTGTTCTTTTAACTCAGTTCTTGATATATTAACCCTGCAGTTATCCTCATACATAAATGGGAGATGTGTTGCTTTCGTCGGTTATAATAGGATATAACCATATAAATCCCCTGTGCATGAATGGAAAAATAGAGCCCCTTAGGCTATAGGTATCAAAGGTCTACCCTATACTTACAATAGCCTAATAAGGTTATTTTGGAGGCATAGGTAATTACTCATGGACTCCCTATAGCTAGTGATTCATTGTTCACTGCTGAAACATTTCTACATGAATTATGTTTTAAACAAGCAAATCCTTGGCCTTCTGTTTCATGGGGGAAAAAAAAGGGAACTTAAGGGACAAAAAATCGCACCATTTTCCATGTTAAAATACATTGTTTGCTAGTTAAAAGCAAACTGTTATTTGAACCAGTTCAGATCACGTCTTACTGTTTTGAATACACAAATGTGTGTTTCTGAAATTCACATTTTGATGAAAATATTATTGTTGTGACTAATTTGATATTTAGAAAAGAATGTGGATACAGGATCTCTGTGCTTTGAGTAAAACGGTTGGAGTTAACTGTCCCTGGGGATAGAATCAATCACTGTTGTAGAAGAGGGTGACATTTAAAAAAGAAACTCAGAAGAAAATGTCATGCTTAAAAAATTAGATTTAAACGCACTAGCTCCTGATTGATTTTTATTGCACTCAGATGGATACACTGATTGATTATCACTCTTACAAATGTTTAGTACCTTTCTCACTTCTCTAATAATCAGAATAATCTAATTTTCAATGTCATTTAAGATACTGTATTCAAGGTTATAATAGATCATATTTCTAATAAAACATAGCAATTATGTAATGAATAATACAAAGCTGCGAGGCAGAGTTCAGATTCACCTTCTTCAGGAAAAAACCTGCCACCGGTGACTGGAAGGGCCTGCATAGGGGAAGGCAGCGTGCGGGATGATGTCCTTTGGGCTTGTAGTGCTGTCTCACGTTGCGGAGCTGAATTCAGGGCCTAATGTTAAGAGGTTCCTGGAGTGTGCTCAGGGCACGCCTGCCATAGCTGAGCAGTATTTCTCAACAGGAAACCAGGGGCAGGTTTGAAGGCTTTAATATATGTCCTCGTTCTGTGCCTGGGGGAAGATGGTAGCATGCCAGGTTCTCATGAAATTTCCTTCATGGTTGTTTCTCTGTGCTCCCTTGCTAATTTTGATACGTGTCTGTAGAGAGATACTATCTCACTTAACTCTGGACGTTTTCTTGTGGCAATTGCACCAGACAGCTAACCTGCTTGGTTTCTCTGAATCAGCCGCAAAGTATGCGATTTTTGGTGTAGTTTGTTTTTGTACTTGAAGCTCCTTGGAAGACTGTGTATTTGTAACTGGCTTTGTCCATTAGGAAGAGGAGTTTTTAATGTGAAACGTGCATTGCCTCCCATCATTCTCCATATGTCAAAGCTCAACTTCGGCATAAGAATTTGTTTTAAGATAGTTTCCTGTTGTTTTTAAAGACCGAGTGGTTTTGCCTGAAAGAAAACATTATTTCATCTGGAAATCATGACCTAGGAAAGCCAATCCATTTATAACTACCTAGTGCTCTGCATATTTTAATGCTATGTTTGGCTTGCAATTGTATTGCTGTGAAAACATGAATAGGATTCTCATCGTTCTGAATTGATGGCATCTCACTTTGTCAGGCGTGATTGTGTTGTTTTCAAGTTGTTTTTTCTGTTCTTTTTGTTACGATGGGGATGGCTTGGAGCTTATACAAGATGGTTGTTAATTATCATCTTGTGTTGATCCCCTTGTGACAGGAGAAGGCTGTGTAGTATTCCCTAGAAAAGGGGAAAAACAACCTCCGAGATCACCACATGTTAGCAGGTCCCCCATTTCTGTGCCTGCAGCCATCAACTCCAGTGCATGGGAGCCTTCTGTGATGTGTAGCGAGGTGCTGGCTTTACCTATGGGGCTGGAGAGCCTGGTTCCTTGTCCTGTTTAGGCATGGTCGGTCTTCGGATTCAAGGTTTGCTAAGGTGGCTGTTGGGGAAGATGTTCTTGCATTATGCCGTTAGTTACAGGAGTGCAGTTTATTGAAGGATGATGGTGAGAAAGGAGAAGCACGGTGTCTGGGGGAAGTCGGACATTTATCCTGATGGATCAAGCTTGGCAACAGCAGCTGTTAAGCGTTTCATGTATTTGACTGAAATTGTCTGCAACTGCTAACCTTCCAGAATTAGAAATTTTTAGCAGCTGGAATTTGGATGTCAGCATTTGGGTGTCAGGATGCAAGCTTTGCGTGTTTGCACTCTGGATGCCTTGGCTGCAAGGCTGAGCATCAGTCTCCTCGCGCACATATGGCACCATTTGCCTGCCATTACCACCAGCCAGGGCTGCCGGCCTTCTGCACTGGATCAACCTATGGCTTCCCAAAGTGCCGTGGAGCCAGTGGGACAGCAGCCCCAATGGTAGGTAGATGGTGTCACATGTGCGTGGTGAGGCTGATGCTCCGCCTTTGCAGCTGAGCATTGTGCAATTGCCGACTCACTCCCTGTCCTTTGTGGTGCTTCTGAGATTTGTTAGCTTAACAAATAACTTTGAAATGTTTAAGGACAAGAGAAGTGTGGTTTTGCAGGAATGCAAACTAACTGGAAACACTAGTAGTTGTCAGCGCAGGAATAAAAACAGTTAACTGGTACACAAAGCTGTAAAAGGTCACTGGGATTTCTAAGAGGCAAAACAGCAATGGTAGTATTTCAAGTCATGAATCTATAGCTGATTAATCATTATAATACATGAAAGGTACTGTCAAACTATCTTCTGGGCATCTGGGGAAGCAGAGGTTATGCAAGCAATTGGAAAAATGGTACCGAGAGATGCAGAATCTTTTCCACTGCATATGTTTCTGCCACCTTTGACAAATGGGAGCACAAGAACTCAACATGCAATAGTTTTACCTGATGATCCAGAAACTGCCTGAATCTTTTGGGCTAGATCCCAGGCTAATCTGGCCAAGTAGCGACTGGATTTGGTGGACCTGAAGGCACTGCATTTAAGACTGGGCAATACCCAGCATTATGGTATGCTTGAAATAAACCTGCTCAAGCACAAGAATTGCTGGATGATTGCTAAATGAGAGAGCTGGAGTCCTTTGAGAGAAGCTGTTCATGCCTCTCCTATCCTTAGCTTCACCTACAGCAGACACTGCTTTTCTTGAAAAATGGCATCCACCCTTCCTACAACATCTGTTCCATGCCCATTGCTTCAACAGAGGAAGGAAAATACGCTGAAGACAGTGGGAGACCTAGGGAAAAGGGAGCAGATTGTCAGGGCAGAGAAGGGACAGCCTCTGATGTTCAGCCCCTTCTTCCATCAGGCAGTGGGGGAGCATTGGAGGGTAGGGGCTGGTCTTCAATGCTAAGGCATCAGAAAGGGCCTTCACCAGCTTACAAGCCCTGCCAGGGCTCCCTGTAGGTTTCTGGGTGTGGAAATGCCTGTACCAGCATGTGCGGAGGTGATATGGAAGCTGTCATGGGAAGACAGATGGGAGTAGACATGCTCAGGCTTGGGTGTGTGTTGCTCAGCTGTCCAAGCAGTGCTGAGATGCGTGCCGATGTGGCTTACCCACACACAAAGGTACACCTTCTTCATTCTGTTTCCCCTCACACACCTTATTTTTGTTTGGATTTTGTAACTTCCAGTATTTCTCACAGGGCAAGTGAACTTCCATACTGTCCCCTATTGGGAGCTCTTAAATAATGCAGCCATGGAGTCAGAATTTAGTGCCCAAGTAATGAAATTCATAACCTGAGTTTTCCACAACAGCATTAACTGTGACATAGATTCATCTCTTGCGTATCATCATTAAAAGGCAGTGGAATTGCTTCGGGGATTGATGTGATCATATGCATGTAAAGACCAAGATACAAAAAGGTGTGATTTATGTAACATAAGCATAAGCTGTAATCCAAAACTATTCCCACATGCGGTGTGACAGTTCCTGTTCCCTGAGCAGTGATGGCTTTGAAATTTACTGTGTAAATGTGTGTATTTATGTGTTTTTATTTAACTCTTCTAAGCATAGTGTTGTCTTAATCTTTTTTCTCTTTTTTATTTTTTGAGTTGAATCTGCTCAATAGTTCAACATTGTTAAATTCTTTATGTTCTTGGAGCCTGGGCGTTATTCGTCAGATGCACTTCATTGTGTTGTCTTATAGGGAGTATAGAAATACCACTAGGTCTGATGCAGCCTTAGACAATTGTATAAAATAGAAAAAGTACACGTAAAGCAAGAAGATAAATGTTATTTGGGTTTTACTGATATTGCAAAGGCCATCAGAATAATAGAAAAAGCTAACAGTGAGCAAACAGTGAGCAAGAACTGTTCTTGGTTCTCAGGACATGTTAATTCTCCCCTTCTGTTCTTCCTACCCTTCAGTGACTCGTGTCTGCAAAGAAAGAGGACAGATCTGGGCCAGTCTGTGGTGTGGACTGACCAGCAACCATCTCTCTATGGCTTTCGGAAAGGAAAGGACCTCAGGTCTAACTGTTAGCCTGACCTCGGTGCCAGGGAAGGTAATGGAACGAATTGTCTTGAGGGAGATCACAAGGCAGGTGTGGGAT
>JANHGO010002813.1:0-28813 GCA_024606505.1 Aquila spilogaster
GTCTCATTCAGGTACAGCTAGAAGTCAGTGTCAGAACTAGTGCTGGAACTTGTAAATTTGTGGGGTCCAACCCAAAGTTTTAACCTCGCTTAGGCCACATCTAAGGCATTACCAAGGGTGACAGCATATGTGTTTAAATTGATGACTCTACCGTCTGGTTTTCTTTGGTAATTCTTAAACTCCCCTCACCCTGCCTTCACTGTGCCCCTGAATAGCTGATGGGCTTTTTGGGGATATGGGCAACAGCCTAGTACACAGCCCAGGGTAGTTTCCAAATGTGAATTTAGTTAACTTAAATGCCTCATTAATGCAGTTAAAAGTTCAGTAATATATGACAGAATATTTTTATTCTGGAATCTAAATGCCATACATGAATATGATGTCCTGGATTCTAGTATATCTCTTGACCTATTAAGTTCCTTTCTAGACCACTTACTTCTTGAAGAGCAGCTATTATTCTGCAGGAAACCAGTAAAACTGCAAACTGAAATAAAACCTCAAGGGAGAATATAACCATATTAAGTTCCTGGTTTCTATATATATAGTTTTGCAGACTTAAATTTCTGATTTTGTAAAGGTTTGGGTTTTGGTTTTTTTGCTATAAATAGGCACATGAATCTTACATTGAACAAAATGCCCTTTTTGACTACAAATATCTAACTTCTTAATTGTTACATTTCAGAAATGCTGTTGGACTTAACAGTTTGCAGTCTTAATAGTGTGTATGTTTAAATGTTCATCAATTGATCTGGCATACAATATAAACTGCATGACCTTTGTGGCTTTGACACAGCTACGGAATTGCAGTTCTCAAACAGAAACATTTGGCAAGTTTGCACAACTGTATTTGTTCTTCGTATGGGTAGGAACAATAGCAAAGAGCAGTGTTCGTGCATGCCTTACACTAAATATGGCTCTTGCTTCACATTCTTCTGCAGTTAAGCCCATGTCTACAACCTCTCTTTTCCTCTGATGCTGTTGTCCATCCCAGAGCTGATGTTTGGTGCTTGGGATGGGAGAAACACCATGGCACTATGTTGCAGCTGTGGGTGTTTAGTTCCTCAAGCAATCTCTGTGAGATACTTCCTTCAGCTGCATTTCACCTTTAGGTTTTCTTTGCCATCATGAGACCCAGTGTGCTATCTGTATCCTCTGATACATATGATACAGCAGTATTTTATGCATGGAAGTAAAAAAACCACCTGCTTCTGACACAGCAGTATCATTAAAATTAAATGGAGCTGCTAAAGTATCTAATAAACTAGAAATTAATTAGCTGGAATAATAGCTTCATTGCTCCTAATAATTTTTTTTAGTTCTTGGTTATCAGCAAAAAGGCTTTTTTTTCTGTTTGCATGTTACTATTTATAAGTTATTTTCTATAATTTAATTTCAGCTTGCTAGTGCAACTGCGACCTCTCAAGGATTTAGATGTTGAGGAGCACATAAAAGAATTTGCAGCAAAGTTATTTTTAATACCCAGCCCGCCACCAGGACCGCTCCACTTGGTAATTACTGATGCTGAATTTCATAATTACTTTAACATTATGTCTTATAAAGCACTAAGATGTTGTTTTCTATAAATTGGGGGCTGTTCACTGTCAGGTCAGAGATTGTACTTGCTGATATAAAACTGATGTCAATACCTGTGCTTTGAAAATAAGGCTATGCATTATTAGTACGTAAAATAACAGTGTGACCAAGGTGCAGGCTTGGGCACTGGCACGCCAGTTGGTTATGCTGTTTAATTTTTAATACTCTTCTGGGAAGGATTTGGCTCATGCCAACTATTTACTGTCTGAGATGATGCCTGGGTAGGTCTGGGGACAGCATAATCTAGCTTTTGGTTTCTTGAGGGGCAGCCCACATAATCTCTACTACAAGCAGTTGGAAGCTGCAGTCTGTAACTACTCTATAAGAATGGAAGCTTACCTTTCACCTGAACAGTATGGCATTGCCATCTCATTAAAAACACATGTATAAATTCCAGTAAATCATGTAACTATCACTCAACCAAAGTGTGGGAGTTCCCTTTCTTGTGTCTGATATCAAGACATGCTGCCCGATGTGGATGCTCATGGCTGTCATCCTGATTGTGTGATGGGTGGCCATGCAGCTGTGTGACTGAGAAGTAGTGCAGTCCCTGTGAGAGAAAAGAGGCCAAGGAAATCAGTTGCTGGAACAACACGTACAGCTCTGGACTTGTTCTTTTCTTCTGTCTGAATGACTCTGGGGAAGCAGAACAGTATGTAGTGGATTTCATGTTCTGGTGAGCAGATTAAATGTTCTGGATTGGCTGCTGCCTGCATAAGACCTAGCTGAGAGGAGAAACTCACATAAACATTTGTGTTTAGTGTAGAAGCTGAGGTGTGTGGGCTGTATTTTCTTCTTTATAACCCTTCCCAAGTCAAGCTAGATGTTAGCTGAGTCAGTGATTTCACCACACTCTTTTGTCTACTGAAATGGCTTCTAGGGAGGCAGTGCTTCAGCCATGGACTTCTCTTTAGCTGCTTTCCTTGACCTTGGTATGAGGGGTTAGGAGCAGCGGAAGAAATAGCGTAGCTGGAAAATTGTCTGAATGACTGGCTAAACCAGCTGCTAAGTGCTGGAATATGCAGCATGTGCAGGATCTGGCCCCCAGAGATTTGAGCTGGAGTATTTGAAACACTGAAATGGCTCATTCTTTTTGGCTTGTTCTATCTTCTTAACATGAGCACCTATGCTCAGTTATTTTGTTCATATCTTTTCTATTTCCTGTATGAGTTTTATCAATACTTTTGATTTCCCAGTAGTATCTACAAATATAAATTGCATTATTTGATTATGCTTATAACAAAGCAACTTTAATTCTCTTAAAAGAATATATATATATTTAAAGTTTTATTGCCTAAACAACCTATGAGAATCTTTTCCTATTTCCCTCTCTATTTCAGTTTTCTGCAGTATGCAAATACTTGTCTTCTTGTTCTCAGTGTTAGTATTTTATAGTTGGAACTGAAATCCCGAATTAAATGTGTTGTGGGAATGTTTTCATTAAGAAATAAATGGAAAACATCTGTTATTACAGGTATTTAATATGAAACCACTTCAAATAATAATTCCTTCACGAGAGGATCCAGACAGTCCAATTATTGACTTGGATCTTCATCTTCCGTTGCTGTGTTTCAAGCCAGAGCAGGTGCTGCAGGTAAAAATAACTGATGCTTTAAAATGTATTAGAGATTGACAGTACTGGTAATTTGTGGTTTAGAAAAAATCAAGATGTTTAGTTACCCAAAAAACATTATAAACCCAGGAATTCAAAATAGTGTTAGTTCTGCATATTAGAGATATGGCACAATAAGATACAGTTCTTATTAAGATATTTTGTTGTGTATAGACCAGATTAGATTAAGGCATATTGGATTTTTTTCTCCTGTGGTTCAGCAATAAGTGCTAAATTTCTTAAGAGTATATTTTAAAATATAAAGACCCAAGCTGATTGACAGATTTTGTTTTGAATTCTCATTACATGCCTTTCTACAAGATTCATAAGAACCTTTTTCATGTGTAAGAAAGGGACCTGCAGGATGGATTGATAACAGTTGGCACTCTCATATAAATAAAGTGTAAATGGTGTAGAAAGACAAGAAAATACAAAAAGCTATTTGCAAAGAATTTTTTCGGTGCTTCATAGCATCTTACAGTAATTTTGGCTTGGAGTGTCCTTTGTATGTTTACTGATCCAATTCCCTGCTCAAAGGCCACCTGTGAAGTTAAATTAGGTTGCTCAAGGTCATCAGTATTATTGGTGCCACTTCCTCTGAAAAGAGCACATTGGAGGCCTCTTTCCAGGGATGATTGTAAACCTCCTCAGTCCTAAGAGTAGGCAGTACTGGCTTATTTTTTTGGATTCTGCCCACATGTGTATGTTATGAATGAAATTATCTCAAATCCTAAATGGTCCTCTACAATTGGTGCATCTTGAGCACGGAGCTTTACATGTTAGTATCTCTGTGAGATGTCCCATGTATGCCGTAAGTCGTCTTGGCTTGAATTCATCCCACCTAACTTGAGGCATCTGAATTTGGTGCCTAGATACCATTGGGTCCTTTTCTATCAGTAGAAAACAGTGGATGTCTCCAGATAGCTTCCTGAATTGTTCTGTGAAAGTACTGCTCTCCAGTGGCACTATAAGGAACCTGACTAGCTATCATTTGGAATAGATGTTTGGCTGAGATGTCTAAAACCTAGATGGTCTTTGTGTTCACCATCAAAGACAGGTTTGCTTATATTCTTCGTCTGGGTACTTTCTACAGGCATTTTATGGTCTAATACTGTGGAAGAAAGGTGACAGGTCTTCTCAGTAATTCCAGCTAAATCCTGACTTAGTTGACATTAGTGGCAAAACTCTCACTGACTTCCACTGTTACTTAAATTTTCTCTCCTTTTCTGTTTTCTTCTCTTAGTTTTGTAAGAATCCTTAAGTGGACATTATTTCCATTTATAAACATGTAAGGTAGCTATTAAAAAACAACTTGTGAGGCTGAGTTTCACAAGCTGATTAAATATTTGTGCATATCTAGTATGTTCTAGATATAACTCTTTGTAAACATTTAGCATTTTGGTTTTTTCCAGATTATGACCTGTATTTTGACTGAGCAGAGAATAGTTTTCTTCTCTTCTGACTGGGCTCTGTTGACACTCATTGCTGAATGCTTTATGTTGTACCTTCATCCCCTTCAGTGGCAAC
The DNA here is from genome assembly GCA_024606505.1 of Aquila spilogaster. Lineage (NCBI taxonomy): Eukaryota > Metazoa > Chordata > Aves > Accipitriformes > Accipitridae > Aquila > Aquila spilogaster. The sequence goes on from JANHGO010002813.1 coordinate 4,733, forward strand.
ATACTTTTGTGCCTCTTCTGTCTCGTCAAATGCTGGACTTTGTAATGGCCCCAACATCTTTCCTTATGGGATGTCATATCGATCATTTTGAAGAAGTTAGCACGGTATGTTTTAGACTATTACTAGTCTTGCTGTTCACTTGCAGTGTATTTGACCCCTTACTTCTTTCAGATGCATCTAGAAACTTGCTTTTGTTATTTAGGTGTGTGAGAAGTGAAGAAATTAGAGGTAATGGAACCATACTGATGTAACCACTGGCTTATTGGAAAAAGCTTATTGTTGTATTCCTTACCTTTCTTTTCTTTGCAGGATAATATCGTGATTTTTGCGAGTTCAGGTTCCATTTGGGGAAAAATTCTACTTACGTGTCATTTGTAGAGTATAAATAGTTTCCCTTCAGACCGGTGAGGTTATTTTTTGTCCAGAGTTGTGTGGGATGAATCAGGTGTCTTTTCCAGGCATTTGGCTTAAGAATTGAGCATGCACTTGAAAATAGTCTAATGATGCTGCTGTTCCCCATAGTGGAGTTAAGTATTTAATAAAATAAGAAAAAGCAATGTAAAGAATATAATCTCACAATTTTTGTGAGGGTTTTTTGGTCTTCTTTTTTCAGAATCTTATTTAACTAAGCCTCTTTCAGTGGGTAACATTAATCTCGGTTCCCAAAAAGATTTAAGAAAAACAGCTTCATAGTGGAGCTCTAATGTGAATATACTTTTGAGACTGTCACATAGGGTTTCTGTAAGTATTCAAAATCAAACACAGAAAAATTGTGTAAATTTATATTGGATGAATCCATCTGTTTATAAGCCAAAGTGAAACCAGTCCATCTAGGCAAGTCCAAAATTAAGCAGATAAATGTTTTATTTTAGTTAGCAGTAAGATGACGTCGCTATGAGAAATAAGTACAGATTAAAGAATGCATTTTGATATAATTTGAAAGATTTTATGTTTGCTTATATATACACTGTGTTGCAGACTCATCTTTAAGGTTATTAAAATTGCAAACTGAGAGATCAGCATGGGCTTTACCTGTATGTGACTTTTTGTGCATTAGCATGTGTTTTGGTGTTTGAGACTAATATATAAACCCTCCCTCTCCCTGTCATCCCATGGGCTAAGTAAGGAGTAAATGCTGAATGGAGAAAGCTTTCCAGGAGCTTCTTTGTGTACATATATATAGTTTTGTACATATCTTCATAATGTATAGCTTTTCAAGGATGGGCTTAGAGATCCAGTATTAATTTAATACCACATGAAGAGCATATTAGGTTCCTAAAAGTTTATGTACTGAGATTAATATATATTAATTTAGTGACATTTATTTTTCTTGAAAGTAATTGTTTAATTATCCATACAATGTTTTAGTTGTGGAAAAAAGTCAATCCTTTTCTGCTTTACCTCCTTGCTGAAATAATTCATTGTCTGAGGAGTACATAAAGGAGAAGTAAATGTTTTTGCAATGTAAGTGTATTTACAGTCATTCTATTTTCTTTTGTTAAAAGGAAACTGAAGATTTAATTCTAATTAACATAGATAATGGAGATATTACACATTCAAAAATGGCTGAAGAGGAACTTGAAATTCCAGATGTTCCAGCACAAGCAGCGGAAACTTTCATAAAAAGGTGAAAAGATGTTGAAGTTGTGTTTATCTTGGTGCATAAATCATGCTTGACACTCTAAGTTTTTATTTTGTATTATTTATTATTATATTATTTCATTCATATAAAACCCATTGTATTTGATAAGGGCAAACTGAAAATTTCAATTAATTAATATACAGGTAACTTTAAGTAGTCATAATCATAACCATATTATTTTGCAACACCTAGAATGCTTGTTTCTTTTATATTACCGATATGGATTATTCTCTGAACTTTACTGTCCTTTACAAAGAAAACTGAGTGCACTGTGATTTACATGTACTAGTAGGACTTCCAGGAATCTTGTTAGCTTGTCAACACTTGCAAATCAAGCTTGCACTTGCTCTAACTGTAAGATGCGTGAGGCCTAAATGACTTGTTTCTTTAAAAGGTATGAAAAAATTGTTGGTGTTAGCATGTAACTTGATAATTTTCTTTTCTGTGTAGAGTGGAGAGTCTTCAGCTGCATTATGATCTAGAGCTCTGCCATCTCCGAGCCAGCACAGATCTTGGTGAACTCCAAATGCGTAGAAGGGCTTGGCAACAGAAACTGAATACCGAAGTTCAGCAAATGACTTTGCAGTTAATTGTTAATATCTTCAGGTGAGGGATAGAGTGTTTTTTATTATAAGAGCATATGGTACTGGTTAAGACACTTCCACTGTCACTGAAATATTCTTATTTTTGTCTTACTTTATAGATATTTAGTATATCTCTTAAGTTTTGTGAGGGAATATGAGAAGGAGGTCCTGCTAGCATATCAATAATTAATGTATTAAGTACATACACATTGCTAGGACATGTTAGATAAAACTGTTCTAATTTTGAACTTGTATGTCTTTTGTGTGAAGATTCCAGGAAGAGAATTGCAGTCCTTGTATTTCATAATTAGGAAAATAGGCCTTTTAAGGCCCAGTAGGGATATCAAGTTTCTAACTGGACATAGTCTTGGTCACTGTTGTTAGAGGAAAATGAATTCAAACCGGGACAGAGTAGAAGAGCTGAAAACAGGATCAGAGTTCAGAACACCTGGGTGTGTTTTGGCTAACTGAACAAATGCTGAGAATGGATGAAATATTTGGAGAGTGCAACCACATGAGAATGAAGGGGAGAGGAGCTGTTTAAGCTCAAGGACAGAGTGTTGGCACAAGAAATGCTGGGTATTGGGTGTGGTTGAGACTGACATTTTAATAAGGATGTGGAGTAGGGTTTGTTGTTTTTTTTTTTTTCTTTTCCTCTAGAAAAACATCCAACTGTGCTAATTTTCCTTGTTCTTAATCTAATGTAGTATGTTGATACCCACAGTTGCTTCGTCTTATCAGTCTGGGTACTGATTGCTATTAGTTGCTTATCAGTACTGGGTACTGGGTGCTATTATTTGCTTGTATTTGGGGAGGGAATGGAAGTGTGGTAGGTGATTTGTACAAAAAAGTGCAGCAAACAGGTGGCTGGTTTGCATATGCTTCATTGCTTTTTACATAGATACTAACATACTTGACCATAAAAATGAAACTGCCTGCCTGGCATTTCTAAATAATCTGATTATATGGACAAAGGTCTGCAAATAGTTATGCTGATAACCATCCCCACCTATTTCTTGCTGCCTCTTCCAGGAGACGGTGCTCCCTTTTGGATCAGCTACCAAATTACTCACACGAATGCTCCGTAACATTTTCAGTCAGAAGGTGCTGGGTTAATTTATATAGTCCAAATACCAGGTCTCCATCAACCTACTTGATTTTGTTGGATCAGCTTAGGGAGTGTTCATACAAGTGACTGGGCCCTCCAGGAAGACAATAGCTGCTGGGCGTGGAGGATAGAACAGACTTTATAGCTAGCTGGATGTGGAAACTGAAATGCATTTACAACCTGATGTGCTACCACTGGGATTTGGTGGATTTCAGTGTGTGGCAACAATATGTTCCAGATAAAGATGAGGAGAAATGCATTTTGCTGCTAACAGCTTGAACTATTTAATGCACTAAATGCTTGGCTACAAAAAAAGAACAGATGCTTTGCTCTCTAAGCAGTAATATGTTTTGTGAAGGGGTTGATTCTTGTCTTACTTTCTTTCTCCTTTCCTTCAAACTTTCTTTCTTTGTTCTTTTTTTCAGCCTTGTTTCTTCTATCTTCTAATGCTATATCTACCAGCATCCAGGAGTGAAGGAAAGTAAATCTCTGATGCAATTGTGCTGGCACTTGTTACTGTCTTCAGTGAAGCACTGTAGTATTTTTGTGCGCATGGAGGTTCCATGTTTAAAGCAAACAATGCTAAATTATGTAGAATTATATAGAACTATGTACTTTTACTAACCATCTTCTTTATGAACCCATATGGCTTGATAAACTGTTAATGGGCTTTTATCACTGATCTGTGAAAAGCAAGTGATGTAGAACCTGTCAGTTCTCTGCATGGGTATGAGATTCCCCTTTTGTGTTTATATTCAAATTTTAGCTCACCAACTTATTTTCTTCATTCATGTATTTTCATGGGAATTCCTTATTCCTCAATACCCAGCATGAGCAGATGAAATAAGATGTAATAATAAAAGGAGCCCTGATTTTAGCCACTTGCACAGATCTAGCTTAAATAACTTACCATTTCTTACTCACAGACTTCATTTCAGAGAACAGCTTGTTTCTGAAAAACGCCCATGTTCTGCTCCTGAAACAATTTTTTCTGGCTCACCTTTAGGGCACAGAAGTTACTATTGAGGTCTGGTTTTCCAAAGATAGTATAGGGCTTCTGCTGCCTGCTGTGACCATGCATATACTAAATATGCATCAGTTCCTTATCTCGCTTTCTCTTTTATTTCAGTAGTTCTGTCTCTTTAGTTTAACACAATTTCCAGTTATTGCTGGCTTTATGAGCCAAGTTTGAGAGTGCAGGAAAAAATTACCTAATCTATAATATTTCACATGCATGTTACAGATGCAATGTAATGGGACAGTGTGAGGTCAGATCACATCTTTCAAATTGCCTGTGTGGATAGGTACACTTGTCTTTTTAGTACTCCAGATGGGTTGTATGTGATTCAGGAGCTGTGTATGTAAATGTAATTCCAGGGTTAGAGCCTAAGTCATGACTTAAATATATAGGTTCTCCTCTGTGGGTTACTAAAATTGATCCCACAGACTCTAAGTGAATTGCTGATTTGAAATGGCAGTCGCAGCAGGTAGCCCGTCTTACTTCTTGTAAGAATTTGCATTCTTTTTCTATGATTCAGTAACTCAGACTTGTTCATTAAAACTGAGTTTGCCTTCTGATACTGCAGCATATTTCTGTTTTCCCTTCTGATGCTGCAGCGTATTTCTAGTAGTAACAGTGGGCTGCTGCTACTGCAAAAGTGCGACTTGCTTACAAATCTCCAAGCATATTTATCTATGTATTTATTTTTGTCTCCAGGGAGGTAAAAGACCATCTAAATTATGAACATAGAGTGTTTAACAGTGAAGAATTTCTGAAAACAAGGGCAACCGGAGACCAGCCATTTTACAAAAAGGTAAATTCTGTGTTAAATATGTTGTGATTCTCTGTTATTAATCTGTATTTTAGGATTAATGCCAAATATTAATAGAACGGTCACAGTTCAGTCTGTGTGGTGGTGTTGAACCACCAACTTTCACAGAATGCTTTACTAAATTTATTTGATTTACTATAAACAGGTAAAATAGTAGACAGCATTTTGGAGAGCAAGGTACTATGTAATTCCAGAGCAAATTAAATGTAATTCCTCGGGGGTGAGATTAACCTATGGCAGATGGTCAGTAAAGCTACATCTAAATTGTATTTTAAGCACAGGCACTTGTCCAACTGCTTGGACCGAAGCCCATGCGTAGACAGGAGTTTTCAGCAAGCCTGCGAGCACAGCAGAAGGGAGCTCACATGACACAAATTGAAGTACCTGCTCTATCTGCGGCCTGAGCAACAGGGCATGGAGTTGGCGGTGCCTGCTTGACGCCAGCCCATGAACCCGTTTCTCACAATGCGCCACAGCGAACGCACGCTGCTGACTCTCAGCACGTGAGTGGCACTGGTGTCCTTGGGGCCTGCAGTGTGACAGGGCATACGGGACATAGGTTGATTTAGCTTACATGTGCTTTACCAGGTAGTATAACTGTAGCTTACTTTTATGTGCTGGTAAAGTCCATGAAGTAATACTCAAATAGTGCATAGCCTCAGGCCAGGCCCAATAGTGCCAGAGGCTAAAGGACAACCTGAAAACTTCACTTAGTTTTCCTTAGCCTTCCTGCTAACTCAGCTTATTAGGCACTTATCTGAGTTCGAAACCCTGGAGGGGTGTGGAGTTTTTCCGTACAATCCCTGAGTCCCTTTTACACCTGCCCTGGTAAGCTTTGTCCTTCTGTTAGTGTAAGCTTGATCTGCTGAAGCTCCAAAATGACTCAATTTTCAGCCAGTGTATACAGTGAACCAGGCTTTTATGAGGGAGGCAGGTCTGTTGTCCTCTGGAGCACAGACAGTACTGGTGCATGAGTCTGCCTTTTATGTAATGGCTTTGTATATCCTAAGGAAATGGTGTGGGTTTAATTTCTCATTAAAAGGAGAGTGTCTTGGTCACCAGGCTGTAGGATTTAGAGTGATTCTCTATGCCTTTGGTGTAGGACTGTCACTGACCATCAAAGGTTGGATATCCTTTGGGTGAGAAGGAAGGAGAAAGGAAGGGGGAACAGAAGGAAAGGAGCAGGGAGAGAAAGAGACTAAGAGTACACAGGTTCCTGTGAGAGTATCTTACAGTGTCAGGGTACTTTGCCTAGAAGTGGGAGGGTTGAGAGTTTCATCCTGGCAGTTGAGACTGTTATTTTACATTAAATCGTTTGCACCTGATTAAATTAATATTTGCCTTCAAAGAATTAAACTAAACTGTTGTGTATGTGAGAAACAGAATTTACATGTTTTAAGGGTTTGTGTCTAGCCACATACAGTGTTCTAGGAGAATTTGGTCTTGACACAGCAAGCCAAAGTCCAAAGTTATAAACTCCTGTGATATTTTTCAGTGCCATGATTATTAACCAAATAAAAAGTTTAGCTTAGTTAAACGAAAAAATAATTGTTTGCAAGATTGTTACCCTGAACTGGGAGTGTCTATGGTCAATACCTAATTTCTGAAGGGATGCCAGACATCTTTCTCAGCTTCTTGCACCCTTTGATGCAATTTACAGAGTAGTTTTTAACACATGCTTTATGAAGTAGCTTCTTATTTTAATCAACTGTAGGACATGTTGTGCTGTTATTTAAGCTTCTCAAAAGTAAAATATTATTGAGCGTGTCTTTGCTTTTTTTGGTAATACTATAGCTTGTTTAATAAACCTGTGGGTCAAAGCAAAGGTTTAACAAGGACTGTAAGAAAGTGCATCTGCCATTTTACATTTGCTTTTAATTATGTTCTATGGGTGCATATGAAAGTTACAGAGGTTTCCTTTGCCTCTAGAATTTGGCAGTTGGATCTCTGGAGTAACTGTTTTATATCTGGCAAAAAGATCTGTTAATTAATATCAACAGGCTGTGGTTGATAACACCTTTTTTGTTTCCTGTTTTGTTTCCTACTTCAAACATGTAATAAGAAAAGTTTCTGAACATCCATTTAAAGGAGATGTCAGTGTGTGAAGGAAATGATCAGAAAAATATCTCATTTTACTTAAGTGGTAGTTGCCAAACTTTGCAGAATATCTGGCAATTCAAAGATAACAAACTGATGAATCCTCAATAGGAAGCAGTGTTTGTTGGATAAAACTTCCAACACTAGCAACCATTCTTAAAAACAAACAAATAAAAAGGAAAAATTGAAAAGAACCTATTAATATGTCATCAGGAAAGCAATTAATCGGAAATGTTCTGACCAGGATTTCAAATTAATAGAAATAATTAAAATATTTTCAGTAGCACTTTGTAATGTTATAAATTAAATAGTGGCAATTTTATGAATTGAAATTTAAAATTCATCTAAAATTCAGATGTGCACATTTAAGAAGAGCTTTGAGCAGCTGACTCACTTAAATACTATAACACATTGTGGCAGCTTTGCTTTCAAGTAAATCTTAGAAGATAACACAATATGGAGTAGTTACTAGTTGTATCTAGAATTATATTAAGAGAACTCCAGAAACTATTAGAAAGGACTCTTTCAGTTCCTGCAGCTTGTCATCTCCTGTACATAAAATTGCCAACAAAATATGCCATCTACTGGAGAAATACTTAAAAGCAGAAATCTTGATGCTTTTGCAGATGCCATTTTACAGGATGCGTTGCAAATGGATTGATAAGAGGCATCTTGAATAAGAATAACCTATTTGTGAAATATTTCCATTAATTTCAGAATACCTAGATTACTTATGAATCTTTCTCATTTGCTTTTTAAAAACATCGTAGAACTACACTGATGTCTGATCAGTGGGTATTTTGGGTTGTTGGCTTGGTTTTTTTTTTTTTCGGTCCTGTGATAAACTCCAAGACTAACAAGGGTACTTTAGGCAAGCCTCTGGGATATATCATTAATCAAAGTAATTTTTCATAGTTACATTCAAAGATACAACTGTCTTTCTGTTAGTAAGTTTGTAGAGGCTGGAGGTTGTATAAACATAAAGGCAGGATTCCTGGTTATAACAATGTTGTCTCCTGATGAAGTTTGCATTTGGTTTGCTGAATGGATTAGTTTTCTGAATTGTTTATTGCAAACAATACTAAAAGCCCTGTGCTAGAACTAACATTTGTATAGTCCACATGTTGTATTGCCTCAAATCCTAGCTTTCATCTTGTTCTAATTTGCGGTGGTGGGAGATGGTAGCTTTCCACTCTTTTTAATTCACACTTGGCATTTTTTATGGTGTCCTCTATCCTAAAAGTAGCAATTTGACCTTTTAGAAATTATTTCTGGATGACACCACGATAATTATGTGAGCAGGGGACAATTTTGGGGGTTACCAGGAGAAAAGATGACTCACTTGTCTTTTCAGTTTGATGGCATAATGTTAATTTAGAGTGCCACAAACTTCTTATTCCAAACCATAGACAATATTATCAGCACTTAGTTGTAGGCAGAAAATATACTGTTAAACTTGTACCTAAAACTCTGTTTTGCTCAGTATTTCTCATTTTTGTTTGGTTTCATCTTTTGGAGGGCCATCTGAGATTACTGTTTGCCACTAAGCAAATATCATGAAAGTACAGAAGGTGAATGGAAACTGAGTTAGTCTTCTGTTGTTGAAGCTTTCAAATATTTTTGGTTTTGTGGTTGCTAAATTGGAAGTTTTCAGCTTTGCATATGTAAAGGTAATAAAAATGAGCAAAACATGATAATAAAAATGTAATTGTAAATGATCCACAGTTAACCAGTTTGTGTTTCACAGGTTTTAGAGAGCTACATGTTTCACTCTTTTCTTAAAGCTCGTCTGAGCAGAAAGATGGATGCTTTCGCTCGACTTGAGTTGAGTACCCAGTCTGAAGAGGATGGGTAAATTTTTCTCATTCCTTTTTTCTGGTTTTGAACCTTCTGTTGATGTCGGTGATAAAAGTCCTTTTGACTCTATTGGTATGAGATCACGTCATCTATAAATAAGATTGACTAACTGATAGGCCATTTTATTAAGCTTACTGTAGAAGGGTGATATGAACATGTCCAGCCATGGCTGTTGAAATTGTAAATTGGTACTATAATTGTAATTTAACACTATTGTACAGAAAAAAAAAAAAAAAAATCAGTAATTTAGTGTGTATGTATACTGAATTTTAAAACTAGTTATATATTATTTTTATTTTTCTCAGATTAAATTTGATGTTTCATACTCCAAGAAGACTGACTATGGAGAAAATGGCTTCTAAACGATTTAATCCACAGTACTTGATTAGTAGGCGTATGGTAATCAGTATGCCTAATCTACAAGATATCAAGCTGCCAGAAGGCCCTGCTAGAAATTCCTCACTTCGAAGAATAGAAACAAGTGTTGGTAAGGGAAGAATGTGTTGAACAAATACAGTGTCTTTTCTGTTGTCTTTATGGGTGACATCACTGAATAATTTTCACAGAAACAGTGTCAGATGCTGGAAAGAAATGGTGAGCTGAGTCATCTTGAGCTGGGGCTCATCTGTGCTTCTTCTTGCATGTTAACTCAGTCTGTAGCCTGCTCTGAGTTTTGCTGTACCAGAAAAGACTGATTGGTCACAATAGGATTGATATTGGAGAATTGCTTCCTGAGTCAGTAACCATGTTCAGTCCTCACCCACCTTATGTCCAGTTCTCCACTACCTTTAAACATAGGTGTGGTGGGTTGACCCTGGCTGGACACCAGGTGCCCACCAAAGCTGCTCTGTCGCTCCCTCCCTCGCTGGACAGGGGAGAGAAAATATAACGAAGGGCTCATGGATCGAGATAAGGACACGGAGAGATCACTCGCCAATTACTGTCATGGGCAAAACAGACTTGACTTGGGGAAAATTAATTTAATTTATTACTAATCAGAGTAGGGTAATGAGAAATAAAGCCAAATCTTAAAACACTTTCCCTCCACCCCTCCCTTCTTCCCAGGCACAGCTTCACTTCTGAATTCTCTACCTCCTCCCCCCCGAGCAGACCAGGGGGACAGGGAATGGAGGTTGGGGTCAGTTCATCACACGCCGTTTCTGCCGCTCCTTCCTCCTCAGGGGCAGGACTCCTCACGCTCTTCCCCTGCTCCAGCGTGGGGTCCCTCCCACAGGAGACAGTTCTCCATTAACTTCTCCAATGTGAGTGCTTCCCACAGGCTGCAGTTCTTCACGAACTGCTCCAGTGTGGGTCCCTTCCACAGGCTGCAGTCCTTCAGGCACAGACTGCTCCAGTGTGGGTCCCCCGTGGGGTCGCAAGTCCTGCCAGAAAACCTGCTCCCGCATGGGCTCCTCTCTCCATGGGGCCACAGGTCCTGCCAGGAGCCTGCTCCAGCGTGGGCTTCCCACGGGGTCACAGCCTCCTTCGGGCATCCCCCTGCTCTGGCGTGGGGTCCTCTCTCCCCGGGCTGCAGGTGGAGATCTGCTCCCCCGTGGACCTCCCTGGGCTGCAGGGGGACAGCCTGCCTCACCGTGGTCTTCCCCACGGGCTGCAGGGGAATCTCTGCTCCGGCACCTGGAGCACCTCCTCCCCTCCTTCTGCACTGACCTGGGGGTCTGCAGGGTTGTTTCTCTCACATGTTCTCACTCGTCTCTCCTGCTGCAGTTTCTGTTCTGCGGCAGCTTTTTCCCCTTCTTAAATCTGTTATCCCAGAGGTGCTACCACCATCGCTGATGGGCTCGGCCTTGGCCAGTGGCAGGTCCATCTTGGAGCCGGCTGGCATTGGCTCTGTCGGACATAGGGGAGGCTTCTAGCCACCCCTGCAACCCTGCTGCTACCAAAACCTTGCCATGCAAACCCAATCCAGTAGGCTTAGGCTTATCACTATTTAACAAAGCAAGTCCTATAGAAACTGCACAGGGGCGGGGGGTTCCCTTCTTTTTTTCTTTTCCCCCTTTTTTTTTTTGTGGGGTTTGTTTGTTTTGGGTTTTTTTGTTTCCCAGAATTGATATTATCAGATTAGGGAATATTCTGATAATGAGGATTATGGACATAGAAATACATTTGTGTCCCTAGCACAACTGTAATCTTACTTGAATTTCATGCAATGGAATTACTTGTTGCTGTGATGGGGATTTTTTTTGTTTGTAGTATTGCTGGTTGTGAAGATACTTGCACTTTTACTCACTGCTTGTACTAATCAATGCAGTTTTTGTTTGTTTGTTTTTAGCTGTGAAAATGCCCTCCAAATCAGTCAGTACATTCAAAATCCCAGAAATTCACTTTCCTCTGATGTTCCAGTGTGTTCACTCCTACTATACAGACTTCTTCAACCATCTCAGCAAAGCTATAAATACCTTGCCACCTGATAACTCAGCATTGTTGGCAAGGTACTTCTACCTCCGGGGACTTATTAGCTTGATGCAAGGGAAACTACTAAATGCACTTTCTGACTTCCAGAACCTAGATAAAACAGACTTAAGAATTTTTCCTACTGACCTTGTAAGAAAAATAGTGGAAACTATGCCTCCTTCTGAGCGTTTGCAAGCAGACCGCAAACCTGAGCTGAAAAAGCTGATAAGTCGAGTGATGGAAAAACAAAGAGAAGTTATGAAAATAGATGACCATGTAAAAAATTTTGAATTGCCAAAAACACACATGCAGCTGGATGATTTTGTGAAGCGAATCCAGGAATCTGGAATTGTCAAAGATATAGACACTATACATCGGTTATTTGATGCCCTAACAGTAGGTGAGTATAAGATATGTTTTTAGTGACCATCTACATTGGTGCAATGACAACTTCAAACTGGTTTTTTTATGAACCAAAATAAAATTTTTGTCTCCAGTTGTTTTTAATTATTATTCAATATTTTCTGGGCCTCTAAAAACTCACAATATGTGAGCTGTATGGACAATTTTATTTAATTAGGATAATTACAGAGAATAGATTTAATGTATACAAGAATGTCTATACTTGCATCCACAATAAAGACAAGGAATCTACTTAAATGTGGGCACACAATTTATAATTTTTCATGTTGTGTAGGTGAGGTAGTTTTGTGATCTGATGGTGTGCGGTTCTGCTTTGGCTTAGATTATGAGTACAGTGAATACAAGACTGTCCTAATTGCTAATGGAAAATACCTCTGTGTTACAGAACCACGAGTTAACATGGCAAGGTGGCTGTCGGTTAAAAATAAACTAACAAAATCCAGAATTGAAGTAATTAGTTAAATTCCTCTTGGATGGTCATCATAGCAAAAGGAGAGGTTACATTTATATTTGAGAGAACTTTCTTCTCTCCTGAATGAGGTCTGAATCTTGTGATTGATTTCTAAAAACATAGTTTGAGAGTGCTTTTATAACATGCAGTTCAGTTCTCTGTCTGTGCCTAGTTACTCTAGTAGCTGTTATGTTTTGTGGCCATAAAGGATTAAACATTGGTTGAAATAGCAAAACTATAGCAAGACTTTCTGAAGCCAGAGGTAGCATACATCTCACAAGAATTTGTGTTTGTTTGAGATTCTGCTGTCTAAACACTTGAATTCTTAGAATAATTAATTACTCAGAATACCTGTTACTGAAGTCTTTAACTATTACAACTTTAGCTTTTATCGCAGGTTGGTAAGTATGTGATATAGTAGTATTCAACAGAATAAAGAACTGGAAAGTCATAATGAAAAGTATTCAGTTCAGTAGGGAAGTACAAATCCTTTCCCGTTGGCTGACTGGATTTTTGGCATTAATTTAAAAAACCAAGGCTGGCACAGTGTTTGCTCCCTCCCTGTGCAGAGCAGGGTGGAAGGGAGGATGCCAGATGCATGGGACCTGTGGCCTAGGCTAACTGCAGAGGAACCTTTCTATGTCAAGACAAGAATTTTGTCTCTTAACTGTTTTCCAGGCCTATTTGTTTGTAGTTTTTGCACCTTGCTTACCCATTATGCTGTTAGAGGCTCAATTAGAAAGTTAGTATCTTTTTAAAGCTATCTTTCTGTGTAAATCTGTATAATAGTTTCTCACAGTAAACAGGTTTTAAAAATTTTTTAGGACATCAGAAACAAATTGATCCTGAAACATTCAGAGATTTCTACAACTACTGGAAAGAAACTGAAGCAGAAGCTCAAGAGGTGAATCTGCCACCAACAGTTATAGAGCATCTAGATAAAAATGAATGTGTCTACAAATTATCCTCCTCAGTTAAAACTAACTATGGTGTAGGAAAAATAGCTCTGACCCAAAAGCGCTTGTTCCTTTTGACTGAAGGAGGACGTCCTGGCTATGTCCAGATTGCTGCTTTCAGGGATATAGAGGTGAGCATCAAGTAACGTCTTGTTCTCATGCATGCTTATGGATATAGGCCATGTTCCATTCTGCAAAAAGATCTGTCTCTCAACTTAAAGTTTCAGTAAGGAGTGTAGGAAACACCTCTGAAATCAGTAACTTATAAGTGATTAGATAAAAGTCTGGGTCTTTGCACCAAAAATTTCAGAGCGGATGTAGTACGGTTTGCTAGGTGCTAAGATGACATAGAATAAAAATCTAGAGATCATAACCTCTAGATGTACAGAAGTGTGTGAAGTGCAGCACATGGGATATAGAGCTAGAGAAGTTTAATAACATGAGCATTAAGTGTGCTTATTTGACTGTGGTGCCAGCGAGCCAGCTTGTATCCACTGTGGAGCAAAGGCTGTATGATGTTGTTTGGAACTTACATTTTCATAAAACCGTCTCTGCTTAATGGTGTGTATGGACAATTGAAATATTTAGTTGTAGTTAGAAATCGAGAAAGTTGCCCTGTAAGATGAGTGCTGCACCTTATTTGTGATTGCATGGTACACTCTCCTTGTTTTCTCTTTTTCATACCTTTCCAGGATGTTAAGAGTACAACTGTAGCTTTCCTTCTTTTGAGAATACCTACTCTGAGGATTAAAACATTATCTAAAAAAGAAGTCTTTGAAGCTAACCTTAAAACTGAGTGTGATCTCTGGTACCTGATAGTGAAAGAAATGTGGGCTGGAAAGAAAATGGCAGATGATCACAAGGTATAAATATGGGAATTTCTAACCAAATAAGTATGAAGTATGTGCTTTCTGTCTCTGTTCTAAATAATTCACGCACCAATCTTAGAATTTCTAGGTGTCAGCAAACAATAGCTAAGTAATAAACTTTTATTTTTGCTGTTACTTCTAAATATACTACTTCTGGAATAATAATAATGAAAAAGATTACATTTAAAAATATAGGATATTTTTTCTCATCCATTGGCATGGAACTTTTAGTTTAGTCAGTAGTTCTGTGAAATAGTTTCTGAAGTCCACAATGTATAAGAATAGTGATCTTAACGAACAGAAAATTTTCCCCACCTTGCTTCAAATATAATGCATAGAAAGAGTTTTGCCATGCTGGAACCCTGGTGACTATAGATCCTTTCAACGAATAGAGCAAAATATATTCTTCTGCCACAGAAACCTTGAGAAAAAGGATCATATGAGCAGGTTTTCCATTTAAACCACGTAATTCTTCATGACTGCTGAATTTAATAGTGAAAATGTAGCTTGGTGGTTCTTCAGGAAGGATTTGAATCATTTTAGCCAAGATAAAGCATAATGCATACTTCCCTCCCATGAAGAAAGATCCAGCCTGAAAATGGGTATCCATCCTATGTCCGCTGTATGTTTTCCATCACTGCCATTCATATGGTTTTGTTTGCACATCCTGTATCAAGATTGTGTCAGATCTGAAGTATTCTTTCAGTGTAATGAATTCACACTGGCTCCTGGCTGTCTGCTCTGTGACCTTGCTTGAGAGTGGAACATGTGATGTGGGAGTGGGGTTTGACTACAAGTAGCATGTATTATGCTGCAGGGCAGCAACTGGCTAGTACTTGTGCTAAGCATGACGTGTTGTGATTGTTGAACATGGAGACTTGTAAGAATAAAGAGCAATAGATAAACTACAGTAAGACTTTTGTCTTCAGGATCCTCAGTATATTCAGCAAGCACTGACAAATGTTCTCCTGATGGATGCTGTGGTTGGTGCCCTGCAGTCCTCCAAAACCATATATGCAGCCTCTAAGCTGTCTTATTTTGACAGGATGAAAAATGAAGGTCAGTCACATAGCAATGCTACAAAGCCTGCTGTTGTTGCATCATCTGTGTCATCTCTTTCTGTTTATATTCTGGTTTTCAAACTGATTATCTGTAGAAATATAAAAACACGTTAGTCTGATTGCACTTTCACAGGTGTAGCTTATTGAATAGTACTAGAAAGCTTAGGATTTTGTTTTGTTGGGGTTTTTTTTGTTTGTTTCTTTTTGTTTTTTGCTTCTGTGCATCAGAACCTTAGTTGGTATGTCTGTCTCTGTGTTGGATACTGTGTTTTTGTTGTGGTTGTTTAGACTGCTTGGGTGTTGTATGCATGCTTCTGCTACCAAAATTCATACAAATGGTGTTTGGGCTCTCCTAGTCAGGCTAGAGGGAAAGTGAGAAATGTGAATAAATGGTGCAGAATTCTTATTTTGTAAGAATTATAGATCTCTTTTCAGTTTAAGTGTGCACTTCATGACCTTTTAAAAATCTATTTTAGTGCCTATGATGGTCCCCAAAACAACTTCAGAGACGTTAAAGCACAAGATCAACCCCTCAGCTGGTGAGACATTTCCACAGGCAATAGATGTCTTGCTTTATACGCCAGGTAAGGTGATGTATTGCTTTCTGTATGTTAGCCCAGCTTTAATTAGCCTATAAAGCATGTTATCTCCTAACACCTGGTATTATGACTGCCTGATTTTGTTCACATTCTGACATGCTTTGGTAGTGTGTTGAATACTAAAACAGAAAATCATTAAAAAAGAACAGTAATATGGCATATTAAGATACTCCAAGGCATAGCTTTCACAGTCTTAATTTGTCTTCCTGTGTGTATATGCCTTATAATAGACTTCAATTATGTGTTAATGTGCCGATTTCCCATTAAGACTTCTGCCTCATTTATTGAGCAGGGTGGATGAATGATGCTCCACCATTGATCAATATTCATTGTTATTTTTTAATTTTTCAGTAGAGTCATATGGGGGTGTTTGGTTGAACCACAGTGCAGGGAATAGTGTATCACCTCTTGAAATCCCAGCCAGACCTATAAGCCCGTGACTCTCATTGTATAGTATGTGACCTAATGTACTATTCATCGCATGTAATTTAAGTCCATCCCTGAAGAAAGCATTATCAATTTCCGTGTGAGCTTTTCTGTGATACCTGGCACATTTATATCTCACTAATTCAAAAAGCATTGGAGGAAAAAAAAAAAGTTAAAGACTGTGTGCAATGGGCATGAATTTAGGTAGCAGATACGTTAGTTCTGGAAGTTCCTAACTCTTAACTTCATAACCTTACTAGTCTTCTGATGTAAGTTCATACGTAATTCCTAGTATTTGGGCAATTTGAGACAAAAGGGGAAAGTTAGTGGAATTCCAAAGTTAAGGAAGTGGGCAGGGGCAACTCTATGTGGGTGGGTGGTGGTGCTTTTCTTTCTTCGTAATATGAGGTTTCTAAGTGGAGCTCTAATGGAGCAGATAGAATCCATGGATTTATTAGTTGTATTTCATAGGGCTTAAAAGCCTTCCTGCAATGCCAGCTAGCTAAGTACTTAGTCATCAATGAAAAAGATTATCTCTGCTCTGTAAGATTAAATCATCAAGTGAGCTCAATAAATAGATGAGAATGAGCACAAATTCATTGTGAAAATTGTGTCATTCGTTAACTGGTGATGTAAGTTCCAGAACACAGATGTGTTCTGGTAGAAAGCTGCTCCGCCTAATAATGGTTTTCCCATGTGTCTCCAAAAGTGGTTTATTTTCTTTTACCTCTCTCATCTTCTCTGCTTCATTTCTAGGGCATCTTGACCCTTCAGAAAGACCTGGCAATGCTCATCCGAAACTATGGTGTGCTTTAAATGAGGGGAAGGTGGTGGTCTTTGATGCATCTAGCTGGTCTATTCAACAACACTGTTTCAAAATGGGCCGCTCTAAGCTGGTAAGACTGACACACATACCGCAGTTGCTGCTTTAGCTTGATGTTTTTGTTGCTATAGCCTGTATGACCCTGCACTGCCATTCCCTAAAAGTTGTAGAAAGACACTGGAGTTGCTTGGGCTTCAGTTAACTTGGAGGAATGGAGATTTTTGAGAAAAAGGGAGAGGAGGGAAAATGAATTCATAATGCAACAAGTCAACTGGTGAGAAGTGATGGATTGGATGATGGGAGGGCCTGCTGGCCTAATAGTCTGGGTTCTTGGGGCAGGAAGTCAGGCTTGAAACAGTTGAGGAGAAAGAGTAAGAGAATCAATGTAAAGAGAAGATGAGAAGGGGAGCCCTAAGAATAGATGAAAAGTCACCTGTGCTGAAGAACTGGAAATTGGGGAAAGGTGTAAGGAAACCAGATGGATGATATTGAAAGAGAGAGAGCACTCTAAAAGAAGATGACTCAACCAGCAGGTTAAAGAGAGTTGTTGGCTGTTACACCTCTAAAGAGTAACTCACTTGATGAAAGGGGAAGCTGAACCAGAGCTGCAGACTGAATGAAAAACACACAGTACGGAGAACATGCAGGAAAACAGATTGGATAGGTCACTTGTGTGAAAGCTGAGAAACATTGCTGTGGATGAGTGTGGGAGACAGTCCAAAAGGGAGAGGTAAAGCTGATGGTGAAGAGCTGGGTGGAGGGAAGATGGAAATCCATGAAGAGTCAGATACCAACTTATTCTAAAGAAGATAAAGAAAAGAGGAGGAAAGTTTGGAACTGATGGGACTCAGGAGGGAGAGAAATAAAGAGCTTCTGAACAAGGGAAGGATGTTCCAGAGACAGTAGAGAAGGCAATATTTTCTTAGACGCTACTTCTAGTTGAAGTAGGAAGTATGTTTGTATGAGACGACTGGGCTGGCTTCCAATCCGGAAGAGAGAACTACACTAACTTCTGTGGTTTCCCCTGATGACCTTTGTAACTTTTACTTTGTTTCGGCCAGGAAACACAGCTTTGAGTCAGTTACCAAGATATATTATTAATGCTATTTAACAAAGGATAAACTCGGCAAAGAGATCTGTCCTCTCTCATTATTTATAGAGCAAAGGATAGGATACTGGAGTGAGCACCAAGTCTTGATCTCGTACTGTAATCACAGAAAACTGCAGCATCTTAATATAGCCTTTTTCCATGTTACATTAAAGAGTGATTTTTTTCCTGGATTTTATTTAATCCTGCTTTTTCTCCCCAGACTTGTATGATCATGGTAGAACAGAGTCATGTGTGGATCGGTTCTCAAGACTCCATTATTTACATAATCAACACCCACAGTATGTCTTGTAATAAGCAACTAAATGATCATCGGTCTGATGTTACAGACATCATTGTGGAGAAGAAGAATGGAATACCCAGGTATATTTAATTACAATGTTTTTGTCTTAAAAATACATATAGAAGCAAACGTGAAGGACGTCTGTACCACCAGAAGAGTCATGGACATATAGAGAATCTTCCTGTGGTTAAACAGAAAGCCATTTTATGTAGCTAGAACAGTATTCACCAGCCTTAGAGAATTTGGCCTGCAGTGAGCAGATCCAAATTACATAGTATTATGCTTTAATTATTTGACTGAATCAAAGGTGAAAAGTTAACTTGTGCTCAAGGAAAAGGAGCCCATAGAGGAAATCAGTGAGTGATTTTCCTAGATGTTGGAAAGAATTTATTGTTTTAAATGGTGGCAAGGGGGGTTTATCCTGCTAACGTAAGCCTTCATTTAACTTGTTTTTGTAGCTCCCATATTGTATGTGGTAAACTAAGAATTTCGTTTTTAAAGAAAGAGCATTATGTACTTTGGAACAAAGAGGATAAAGGAATGCTTTTTTGGACAAGGATGAGAGCAGCGAGGAGTTGGCAGCATCCAATGATGAATCAATACAGATGCAGTCTAAAGACCACTTCATTTTTGCTTTGAGCACATCATCGACTAGATGTTTACAGCATGCTTCTGGATTTTTCTTGCCTGCTTGTAAAACAAATAACACATTTATTGTTTTGTTCAGACAAAATGCTTTTGATCTTTTGGTAGTACTAGGAAGAGTGTTGGCTGGAGGACTTAACCTGCTGTCTTCCCATGGGAGTAGCAGCTCCCAGGTCAGACCAGACATCAGCCATAGCTCTGCCAGTGGTGCAGCAGGTGTAACTGGGTTTCAGGAAGAATTTGCTGTGGTATTGTTGGAACCTTCTGAAAAAGGTTTTTCTCATCTGAAGACAACAGAAGTCAAAGGTTAAAAAAAAAAAAAAAAAGTACAATTTGTTTTCTCAGGTGCAGTAGCAAAGAAAAACAGTTTTGAGATATTTTTGTCATAACTTGAGAGGAAAACAGAGAAAATCCAACAGGCAACAACGTTCAGGAGAGTTATAGGGAAAGTTTTTGTTCTACTTAACTCCTCATGCATGATGTAACGCATGCTCTAGTTCACTTAGAGCTAGATCCTGCCCTAGGCGTCTTGGTGGGCACAGGATGGACATGCTCCTTTCCACTCAAGACTCTGGTCACCTTGTTTAAAAGAATTGAACCTGTCTGATTGTTTGCTATTAAAATAATGGTAGTATCTGGCCTTGAAGCCTTTTGGTCTTCAGTCCATTTTCTGTTGGAAATCATTACTGTGCTTTACTATTCCAGTCTCTGAGATGAAGGAACATTAATTTGGCTTACCATAAAATTGGTTATTTTGGAAGTCTCTTCTGTCTATGCACTCTGTTCTGAACATGAATGTATGCTATACTATTGTTACTATTTTTTTTTAATCTGTACCGACAGTGAAGCGTACTCAAGCAGTTTAGATGGAACAGTGATTGCTTGGAATATCAGCACTCTGAAAGTTAACCGTGTCTTTCAGCTGCCCTGCCAAAATCTCACTTCTATCAAGCTTCATAATGACCAACTGTGGTGCTGTAAGTTCATTCTTCAAATAATTTAAAAAAAAAAAAAAAGAACTTCACGTAATACGCTGTTTTATTAGACGAAACAATACATTGATCTCAAACTCAGACTTATGTGTACATGATGTTCTTCCCCCATTCTCGACTTCGTCTGTTTAAGCAGCCTTCCGTAGGTGAGGCCTCTAAAACTTTATATAGATGGCTAACTTGGATCACTCCTGGAGGCATTGCCTCTGCTGCAGGATGTGACTTGTGGCCACGCTGTATTTGTCTGACCTCCCCTGGCGATGCTTGTAAATAGGATTGGAAAACTTTGAGAAAGTCCTTTTAAAGTCTAGAGGGGCAATATTGGCTGCAAATTCTATTTGGTATTTCAGCCAGACTTTACAGTATTGGTCTGACCTGGTAATCCCCAGGCCTGCATTTTGGCTACTTCTAGAAATTTGTCATCCCCTCTGTAGGAGTTTAGATGAATAAAGTAAAGCTTTGTGTTAGGGTAAAGGGTCATCTTGAAGTTGTTTCATGAATGGTGACCGATTCAAGAATTTTGCACTGATTCTCAGTATTGCCATACATAAGAGCCTGGATCCAAACATATCTTAGCAGAACAGCAGCTAAAGCCTTGGGAAATTCCTAGTCCTGCTGTGGGCAGTAGTGATGCTGCCATTGCCGTGGTGGGGTAAGGATTCAGCCCTGTTAACTTTGTAGCACAGACGCTTGGTCTCAGTTCTGTAAATTAAAGTAATTGTGTACTTGAGAACCTAAGTATGAGATGTCCTAATTTTAAGGAGTTTGGTTTTTTTCTCCTCTCATGATTTTTGGACTCTAACAGGTGTATGCACTGCAGAATAGCAACTAGCATCTGGAGAAAGAACAGATCTCAAAACTAGATACTGTGGGAAAACAGGAAGAAGTACCTCAAAGATTTCACTGTTGGTTGAGAAACAAGACAGTTGTTAGATGCATCACTTTTATTTTTTCTCTTTTCTCCATGGTTTATAGAGATGGAGGAAGTAGTAGACACTTCTGTTACTAACCCTTTATCTTTAATATTGAAGGTACTGGAAGTTGCATACTAGTAGTGTCAACTCATGAATTTCAACTGCAGATGAAAATTGAGCATCACCTGAAGGATGTATGTTCCTATTTTCTCTGCTTCCAGCTCTTTCCTGAGGTATTACATTTAAATTTTTTATAGAGTTTAAAGGAAGCATGACCATGTGGCATTACAAGCCATAGTTACTTAATGCAATATACTTCCTGTCAGCAGTGCTCATGTTAAACATATCTTTCTGTGCTTTAGAGAGATGAAGTGTGGGCATCTTATTCGGGGAGTAGTGACCTGTATATTTGGAACACCAAAGACTTTTCAAGTACACCTCAAAAGATTCATCTTCAAGATTGCTCCGAGATTACTTGTATGATAAGAGTTAAAAATCAGGTGAGTGAGACACATTGGGACTGTTTCTACCTGTTGTGGAATTCTTTACTAAAGTTTTGTTTGTTTGCAGCTCTCATGGACTGTCATTGGTTAGCTTCCTTACTGGGTGTTTGCATAGGTACTGGTTTGAAACACTGATTCTTCTTTGAAATCAGAGAAGCTAACGACTGCCCAGCACAACTGGCTGTTACAGGTATACCCCAAAATGCATGTCAAGGCAGAAGCCTCATCAGTAATTAAATGCGTGGTAACTTTTATTAGCCATTGACATTTTCAGGAAACTGTAGAAACTGAAAGTTTAGGTCCCTTGATATTTAGTCTCAGGGCTCCTTAGACTAAGCCTTGGAAAAGGTTAATAGACAAACAATAAATGCCAATTAGCTGGCCTATTTTGGTAGATGACCTTTTTATTGTTTAGTTACCACATTCCTAACTCAACAGAGACCAAAGGAGCCAATGGCTTCCTACCTTGGCATCTTGTGTCCCTGTCATTATTGGCCTCAAGCTGTGTACCTGCTCTTTCTGCATGGTGTTGGTAGCTGTGCAAATGATTGTAGTTGTGATACCACATGGACGGGCTTAGGGTTAATTTGCAAATAAATAGCTAATATATACCTATTGGGAAAGCAACTTTCTGAATCTTTTTCTCAGGTTTCCCCTCCTCCTTTCCTTCCTCAAAATGACTTTTTTTTTCACGAAGTGCCTCATGAAATAGGGAAGCTTTCTGTGTACTCAGCTCTTGGTTAGATCTGTGAACTAAAATGGAAAAACTTTTTGAGATATCCTTCCCCAGAGTAGAGATGGATATATTTAACCCCTGTTTTAAGGGAATTAAAGGATTGTTTGGAAATCCCAAGGCATTAAGCTCTCTTTTGTTCTACTTAAGAACTTTGTTCCTTTTCTTTTCCACTTATTGCTTGCTCAGCTCCACATTAACTAACATCGTAGTTCAGCTCATTGATACAAAAGGAACAATTGGAAAATATTCCTGTGTGATCCATCTCCTGAACCTGAGTGTTCAATTCAACTTCTTTCAGCCTGCCAACAGCTCAGCAGCCTTGGTTGTCCAAGGGGACTGTGGAGCCTATTGTAGTAGCTGGAGCACCCATACTCCTCTTCCACATAGCATTACAGTTACTGAGAATGAACTTGCAGCCTAGTAAAGGCTACCAACAACACTGGTAGAGTTGTCTGCCACTGGCTTGCTTTTAAGTGCTTTAATTAAAAACAAGCCATTGTTTGTCTTTAAGAAACCTGAGACAAAACTAATTGCATGTGTCTATCTGAAATAGGATGCTTTCTGGCTGGTTAAGCGTTACTGATACACAACAGTGAGTGCTTACCCAGTACAAAACTATGCACCAGAAGACCACAGCTGTTTTCTGCTGTGCTGGACCAGTGCATCTAACCCCATATTCTGACTCTTAACGGTGGCAATAGCAGTGCTATGTAGGGAGAGCGTGTGAACCTGGCCTGTATCTGCAGTCCATTCCCCTTGAGCTCCCTCACCATCTATGGTTCTTGTTTAGGGGTACTAAAGTGTGCACCTCTGCCTCAGTCTTTTATTATCATCTATTTTTGGACCCAATCTCTGTGGATCGCATCTCATTTTGAACTTGCTGGTGCCACAGTTTCCTGTAGCAGCAGTTTCCAGAAGTTCACTGCCAGCCATGTACAGGGAAGTACATTTTTCTAAGTGAAACTGAACTCTTACTGGTTTCCACATGTGTCCCTTACTTCTCTAATTGCAGGATGTGTTGAACAGTAGTTCTACGTTCTGCTTATCTGCACTTTTGTGATTTTGTAAACCTTAACGTGATCCCTCCTTAGCTGTCTTCTCTCCAGCCTGAGGAGTCCTGGCTTTTTTTATCTTTGCTCATATGACAGCTGTTCCTTTCTCTTGATAGTTTTAGTTACTCTTCCCTGGATTTTCTCTACTCTTGCAGTGCAGAGAGCAGAACTGCACACAGCACTTGATACGGGCATGCTGTGGTTTATGCAGTGGTGAAGTGACACCTTCTGTCATATTCTCTTCATTGAGTCTGTGGAACCAAAGGCAAGTCGAGTTGCCAAGGCAAACAGTTCCAGTGCTGCCATGATCATAGAATCATAGAATCGTTTAGGTTGGAAAAGACCTTTAAGATCATTGAGTCCAACCATCAACTCAACACCACCATGCCCACTAAACCATGTCCTGAAGTGCCACGTCTATGTGGTTTTTTTTGAACACTTTCAGGGATGGTGACTCCACCACTTCCCTGGGCAGCCTGTTCCAATGCCTGACAACCCTTTCGGTAAAGAAATTTTTTTCTAATATCCAATCTAAACCTCCCTTGGTGCAACTTGAGGCCATTTCCTCTCATCCTATCACTAATTACTTGACAGAAGAGACCAGTACCCACCTCACTACAACCCCCTTACGGGTAGTTGTAGAGAGCGATAAGGTCTCCCCTCAGCCTCCTTTTCTCCAGACTAAACAGCCCCAGCTCCCTCAGCCGC